>BBSZ01001768.1:0-19983 GCA_000981365.1 Subanguina moxae | reverse complement strand
CGAATTAATGCACGAAAACCAAGATACTGTTGAAGATGAGGCAATGTACGGGCTGTTGGATGCTTGGACAGAGCTGCAGCATTTAGAAGGGATCGACCATGAGGCTACAATGTCTGAATTTCTTGACGTGGATAATTTGGTGATTACATGTTTGTTTTAATTACACGTTGTTTTTTTTATTTACGTTAGCTAATGATTAATTATAAAGGTGATGCTCCTTCGCTGGCTGAAATCATAGAAGATGTTTCTAGAGCCGAAAGCGCTGGCGATGACGAAGTGGATGTGGAGGAAGAAGCAATGGAGAAGCAGCCTATCTCTCGCCTTAAAGCCCAGCGTGCCTTCCTGCTTGTTCGGCAATATGTTGAGGAAAATTTTGCTGATCCGGCTGTTCTTCGCCTCAGTGATGCCTTGGATGATGCCATTTACAAAGATCGCCAAAAAAAGCAGAAGCAGTCCAGAATAACAGATTTCTTTGAATCTAACCGTTAAATTTGAATTGTGTTGTTAATGATGCACGCATAAAAATGTTTTTGGTTAAATATTTTGGCAAAATATTGTAAAACCTCGATATAACGAACCCTACAACTAGTTTTGGTTTAAATACCCTCGATATAACGAACCCTCGATATAACGAAACCCTCGATATAACGAACATTTTTGCTGGTCCCCAGGGGTTCGTTATATCGAGGTTTGACTGTACCGTATTTCCTCTAATAGCTCCCCCCCCCTAATTCAAAATCGTGTTTT
Organism: Subanguina moxae; assembly: GCA_000981365.1. Taxonomy (NCBI): domain Eukaryota; kingdom Metazoa; phylum Nematoda; class Chromadorea; order Rhabditida; family Anguinidae; genus Subanguina; species Subanguina moxae. The sequence continues at coordinate 19,236 of BBSZ01001768.1, read as the reverse complement.
TGGCATTGTGTTTTTGACCCACTTTTTTTCCAGGTGTCTCTCAGGCAGCTTACCACCCAAATTGTAGCTAAGACAATAAGCTACAAGTTAAGTAGTAAGTTGCCTGAGAGACACCTGGAAAAAGTGGGTCAAAAACACAATGCCAAAAACACGATTTTGAATTAGGGGGGGGGGGAGCTATTAGAGGGAATACGGTATGCAAATTTTGCAATTTGCTTTTGTCACTTTGCACTTTGATTTCTTATGATTATTTTCTTATGCTCATCCACTTTTTGTGGTCCTTTTACATAGTCTTAAGCAAATTTTTTTGAGCTCAAAATGCCTAGATGTTTGTTTATTCCTGCTCGTTTTTTCTCTTTTGGTTTGTCTTGGAAGGAACTCTCACAATTTTAGGTGTTTGTCCATGCACCAACCAAACCAAAGGGATGTCCACTTGGTGTAAATTTTTTTTTATTCTTTCAGGCTCCGAAACCCTTTTTTCTGTATTGATTACATTATCTTAAAGAAGGTTTGAAGATCCCGAACTATCATTTGGGCGATATTGCGAAAAATAAAAAAAAATCGAAAAAATACCTTTTAAAACGGTAATTCACCCCTGTCAAACCTTCTTCAGAATGCTCGAATTAGTACAGGAAAAAGGTTTTCGGAGCCTCAGAATAATAAAAAAAATTCACACCAAGTGGACATCCACTTGGTTTGGTTGATGCATGGACAAACACCTAAACTTGTGAGAGTTCCTTTCAAGACAAATCCAAACAGGGGAAATGAGATCTAAAAAACATCTAGGCATCTTAAGCTCAAAAAAATAGCCTAAGATCAAGTAAAAAGATCACAAAAAGTGTATGAGCATGAAATAATCATAGGAAATCAAAGTTGCAAAATACAAAGTGTAAATTTTGCAGTTAGTAAAGTTGGCCCCAGGTGGTTTACCTATCTTCTAGATGGTTTGCTTAACCTTCATATGGTGTACCTGGTGGTTTATCTCCATATGCTTTACTTACGTTCTAGACGGTCTTACTATCCTACAGATGGTTTACATACCGCATAGTTTGTATATTCTCCAACTGGCTTACAAATTTCTGGAGCAGAAGTGTCAGGGCACAATGTCTCCTACTTTTTATTTAACCACAAGGTCTTTACCTTTACTGATTGGATTTAGAATCAATGTCTTTCGTGTTTTTGTGTTTTTTACACCCTAAAATTATGTTCATATGTGTCATTTTAGCAAATGTTGTTTGTGTCCAACGTTTTCACTACAATCCTAATTGAGCTAATAGGTTTTTGGTTTTATCCCTGGAATACCTTTTAATAATAAGCTTAGTAATAGTGTGTGTAATGAATTTATTAGCAATATAATGTTAGTCGCCGTCTTTAATAACATTTTTCACTTTCTAAAGGTTATAAAAAAACTTCCTGTATTATCTCTAATAAAAATTCCCGGTAAAGTCGAGTCTCGATTTAGTGTATATCTTGATTTAGTGTATATTTTATACAGGTTTGCACTAAAATAGCTAAACCATACACTCGATTTAGTGTATATTTTTTCCGGTCCCCAACGCCTAAATCGGGACTCGACTGTACTACTGTATTATACCTCACCCCACTTCCCCCACCCCGCCCAACCGTTTATACTGCCCTCCCAAAAAATAGATATCCCTTCAACCCCAAAATAATAAAACGAGGGTTGTATCGGGAGGGGAAGGGACAATTAAGGGCCACTTTCTAGGAAAGACCCACTCAGGTAAAGAGAAGATCATGAACATATTGTATTAATAGTTTCCTTTAGAGGGACCTACCATTGGACCTACCTATTGCCGTTCTTAGTATTCATTTTTTTCTTTTACTCTAATGTGTGGACTAAGCCTGGACAATTTGACACCCAAAACCGGTGTCGAGAGGCGAGTACATCAAGAAAAGACCCTCGATAACCCGGTAATCTCAATAATTTGGCCCTCTATGCGAGGTTCTTTGGGTTGTTCTTCTAGAGTTAGCCCTTTCTAAGCATTTATAATACCCCCAAAACGACCATCTAATACCCTAAGCCTAGGCTAGCCGAGACTCGGTGTGTAACTTATTTCATCTAAGTTTAGTGGTTCACGGCTAACCTGCGCTGGTTAAACCTTAGTTGTGTGTTTAAGTGCTTCTTGAGGTCTCAAAGTACCATTTCTGAGGTTGTTTACCTTTGGCTCTACTAAGCCAAAAGATCAAATTTGAGACTGTAAAGAGATCAGAGAGGATGTTTCGTGAATTCAGTTGATTCTTAAAAGAGATAAGCAATGCAACAATTATTTGCACAACTTTTCATTTTTCGTCAGAAGAAGAGAGGGGGGCTGAGAATTTAGGAAGCCATCCAATAAATGTCCTTTTTTAAGTGTTCGCTGATGCTATCAAAGCACTAAAGAACACTTTTTGCACAAAAAATTGATACTAGAGATATAAATGCAACAATTGAGTAAACAAGTTTACACCACATCACATTCAGCCTTCTCACGTTTCATCTCCGATTCTTGCACCAATTTCTTGACGCCACATGACTTAAAGAAATGGACCTACTCTTACAAATACTCGTACACAATTAGATTGTACTTGATAAACGTCATTGAAAAGCCTTTTCCAACCTGAGCATAATAACTTCTCAACCAATACAACTAAAGCAAGAGATTCAGCAACTTTTTTCCTACCTTCGACGTCAATGCTTACCGTATTCTCTCTAATAAAACCACACCCCCTAATTCAAAATCGTGTTTTTGGCATTGTGTTTCCAACCTACTTTTTGGAGACAACTTCCAAATAAGTTACCATTCAAATTGTAGCTTATTTTTTTAGCTATAAATTGGGTGGTAACTTGCCTAAGATTTGTTTAGAGAGAATACAGTAGGTGGTTTTAAACAAAATGATATCAGGTTTAGATATTCCGGCGGAAATTTATATTTAATTATTATACATAAAACTTCTATATCATTATAAAAAAGCGAAAAAGAGCTTTCAAACGGTATATAATTTTATGGCCGCCATTGGCCGCACACAACGAGGAAAGCGTTTTGGGAAATTATTGATTGCTTTCTTTATTATATGGGACCAAAGCAAAAATCAATTTTTGGTCGAAAAATTTTTTACTCCAAAAATAGTCGTCCGCGCTCTAAAAACATGCGTTCTATATGCTTTCGGGGCCGAGAAGCACATAAAAGTGGTCAAAACATGCTAATTCGAGGATTTCGTATACCGTATCCCGGCCCTAATTATGATACGTGCTCTATCAAACAGGGCGTTTGGTGTCATTTGAAAGACCTTTTTCTCCTCTACAAAATGTAACTTTATTATATAACATTACTGAAGGAACAACAATAAGAACTATTCCAAATGATCACCATTAGATGCAGTATATTTTGCTAACCATTCCGCAAAGTTGTCCATCGCTCTTTGGATCATATCAAGCGGAAAGCATCCTCATCCTCTAAATTCTTCAGCTTTGCAATTGTTCTGTGAGGCTTTGAGCATGCCTTTTTTTCATTTCCGGCAACACAAAGTAGACCATGAGGGTGAGATCAGCTGAGTTTGGAAGCCATTCTCCGTAGTCCCAAGTCCCCTGGCATAGAGCTCGATAATCGCTGGTCTTAAATCTCTTATTCCTAAAAATAAATTTAATCAATATGAGAGTCACATTATATATTAAATAAAAAAAGGAGAAAAAGGACTTTTAAATGAGTCATTTGAAATGACACAAAACACCCTGTTAGACAGAGCACATATCAATATTAGAAATCGGATTTTAAAGTGGTCGGGAGATTTTGTCTCACTCGTTCTTTAGCCATAATTAGTCTTCGATTATTGTGGTTTTAGAAGTCATTTTAGATTTGATAATTGGAAGTCAGATTTAAAAACTGGTCAGAAACTTTTGCCTCACCTGGTAGATTGTATATCAAATTATTTATTATTTTTTTATAAAATGCTGTGATCGCCTTGAAGGAATCTAAACTTCACCATTTTAGATATCAGCTTGAAATAAATATAACCAATGCCATGAGAAAAGAAGCAATTTTGGATGGTTGGGTAAACAGCACAAGCATCAAACGCCCTCTTACATAATATTCGTGTCAACAAAGTGTGAGAAAAAAGGTAATTGTGTATCAAAAAAAACCACAATAATCGATTTTTAATAAGAAAATTTAGTTTTTCAAAGGAAAGGTTTGGTAAATTTTCCAATGTTTTTTCTGTAAACTAAAAACCATAACTTGAAGTAATGATAAAATACAAATTTGCGGGTTTATTCACACAGATGTACGAATTTCTATTAGAAAGGCCATAAATAACCCAGCACCATGTAATAATTCACATTTTTTGCTGTCTGACATTTAATGAACTTAATATTTGTATTCTACATACACATTTGAAGCTTCTTATAATGAGAATTTTGTTTAAAATAGTTCAAGTGTCTGTTAAAAATTCATTATCTGACAAAGACGCTTGAAAAGCTGCGTAAACATGGACCAAAAGCCGTACATGACCTACCTAAACTTTGGAGAAAATATAATTTCCTTGATTAGTCACATTATTTCCATTTGTCTATTCTCGCGACTAACTTATTATGGATTGTTTCGCAAAAAGTGCTTAAAAATTGATGGCTTTTCTGGATCCATGTATGTTTACATGATAACACACATAGTGTTGGCGTCCACATCCTTGTTCTACTTACTGTATGTGATTGGAAAGTGGAGTCCAAACACTATCACTCAATACAACAAAGAAATAATGTACTGGCTGGGATTGGTGGACTCAAACTACATCTATATTACGCCAATCCCTGTGCTGTTCTTGACCCTTGACAGAACTTTTTCTTACATGTATCCTGATAAATATGGACAAGTGCAAAGGAGGCACTTGTTATTAGTTACATTGTTGTGTATCTTGCTCTTTTATGTAGCTTTCAGTACAGTAATCTTATTAGAGCAACCACTACAACAAAATAAAAGTAAGCTTATTTTATTTATTTCTTCCAAAATTCGGTGCAAAATACCTCTAAGCTCCTTTGGCCTTATACTAGAAGAGGATAGCTTTTCTGCTTGGGCTTAGTCACTCCTAAGCCTTTCCTATGTCGAAAGTTTTCATATTTTACCTTGCGGCACTAAAGTAGACAACCTTGTAAATGATATTCTTAGACCCAGGCATACTATCAGGTTGGCGAATAAGTTCGCGGAAAATTTAATCACATATAAAATAATATAACAGTCGTTTCTTTGGCAAAGCGTTGCATCATTTTGTAGCCCGTTTATTTCTCTTTCTGTTTTGCTAAAGATTTGTCATAAGCTTTTATTTTTGAACTGATTTAGACATAGAAATATGGGTGATCGAAATCTCACAAACAAAAATATCCGCAATTTCCTTCGCTACGAATTCGATCATGGCTCAATGGCGTCTCAAGCAATTCAAAACATCAACAAAACTTACGGAGAAGGCACTGTCGGAAAAATTATGGTTTACAAGTGGTATGGCAAACGCTCTAATTGGAAATATTTTTGAGACTGAAGATAAAATCGAAACATGGAAAAGTGGCCTTCTTATCGTTTTTAGCATGTCAGAAATACTTAGGAGTGGTTATAATCTGATAAATGGACGGATTGCGGAAAAATCGAGTATGATGAAATTTTCCGCGGACTTATCCGCCAACCTTTTACTATGTTTTAGGCTTAAACCAGGTCAGCGAAGGTTGACAGTGAACCAGCGCTTACCCTGCTTTGTCTAAGTTTAGTGTTTTTTATTGCTAACCTACGCTGGCCTGTCCTAAGTCTAAGGCTTAATTGTATGCCTGGGCTCTGAAAATACTTTTGATAAGGTTGTTTTATCTTGGTGTCTCAAGGCAAAATATGGAAACTTTCAACTTCCCGAAAACCAACTTTCTATGACTAAAAAATGGGAAAAGCGGCCTTTTTATCGTTTTTAGCGTGTCAGAAATACTTAGGAGTGGATATAACCTGATAAAACTTGATGACATTAGAAAAATATGAAAAAAAAAACAACAGAGAGGAGCAAGGTGAAAAATCGGTACCCATTCGATACTAGGGCCAAAATTTGTGAGCAAAGTTAATTGCCGAGAAAAAATTGCTCCACTTCCAGTGATATGTTTTGATAATTATGTTTTTATAGTTGCTCAATGCGTCAATTTTGCTTGTATGATGGTCAGATTTAGCCAGAGGCCTCAATTGTATTGTAAACTGGCTGTTGGATGCATAAACACTTTTCTCAGTTTCTTTTTTTTTTATCGCGTGAAACACAGCAACGTCAAAAATATTGTAAATTTTTAAAAAAACTATTACTGTCGCCTACAATGGAAACATCCACTTAACTCTAGATCAGACATACCAGTCAACTCTAGAACAGGCAGGGCCCTTTCGCCCGCGTAAGGGGGCGAAAGTGTTGAGCTGTCTAAAAACAACTAGCAAATTCAGAATCCTTACGATTTTTTGCCCTAGAAACATCAATATCAAAATTGGCAAAAGATGTCAAAAATTGAGGTAAAAAAATGGACGGACCCAGCTGTGGATCGAACTTTTTTCGACCCGGTTGACTATATAAATACCGTATTTTCTCTAATAAGGCCCCACCCCTTTGATTTAAAGTCGTGTTCTTGGCATTCTGTTTTTGACCCAACTTTTCCAGATGACTCTCAGGCGATTTACCAACCAAATTTTAGCTTATTTTCTCAGCTTCAATTTGGTTGGTAAATCGCCTGAGATTCATTTGGAAAAGTTGAGTCAAAAACAGAATGCCAAGAACACGATTTTAAATCAAAGGGGGTGGGGCCTTATTAGAGAAAATACGGTAATATCTTTGATTCAAAATGGTATGGCCATAACAAATATGCAAATAATTTTTAGAAAAACCGAGCTGTGAAGGTGACTTTAGTGGTGGAAATATGTTTCAACATTTTGCCCACATTTTTTAACTTTTTTTCCTCAGTTGTAAGATTAATTTTTTTAGAAAAAAATATTGTATAGTCTTTTTCATTGCAGATTGCTGATGAGCCATTAGGAAATTACCTAGGCCAGTATGTAGAGATGTTTTGTATGTTAGATGCTGCATGCTGTAGTGTCCTTTACTCAATGATACTTATAAAGAAAAAACAAGAACTGGCAGCAAGTCAAGGAAACACCTTTTTTACAATTTCAACTCATATGATACATTAATCAACCATTAAACACACAATTACGGTCGAGAGTTGGTAAAAGGCCGATTTAGCCACACATATGACAAAATATTTAATAAATTTTTATAAGATTTTTAGTTTGTCATGTTTTGATACCGTATTTTCTCTAATAGGCCCCCCCTAATTCAAAATCGTGTTTTTGGCATTGTGTTTTTGACCTATTTTTTCCGGACGACTCTTAGGCAAGTCACCACGCAAATCGTAGCTGAAACAATAAGCTACAATTTGAGTGGTAATTTGCCTAAGAGTTGTTTAGAAAAAGTTGGTCAAAAACACAATGCCAAAAACACATTTTGAATTAGGGGGGGGGGCCTTCTATTAGAGAAAATACGGTATACATTCTCAACAAATTGCAATAAAAATTGTTTAATAAATAGATAATAATCTTTTTTGCATTTAGCAATTTTTCTGTCTGTATGGATAGATATCTAATAAAATTGTTAACTAAAAGAGCCACTCAAAAAATTTGCTGGCTACTATGTAGTGATTTGTAGAGGAAACAGTATTTCGGATTACCGATAAAGAATTTCGACGCTACTCATTTATAGCCCCCCCCCTTCAAATCGGTTTTTCCAAAAGTGTTTTATAACCATTTTAATGTATAATTTATACCAAAAAACGAACAAGAAGGCTATTTTAAATGGGTTGAAGGCTGTATTGGGAGAGGAAGGGAAAAGAATAGGGTCACTTCGTAAAAGGGCTACTCAACCATATTATATTGTGAAGAAGGGCTGTATAAGGGAGGGGAAGGGACAAGGAAGCCGCCACTTTGTAGGAAAAGAGAAGATCTTGAACATAATATCCCCTAGAGGAACCTACCGTATAAAGAAACTCTGGTATACAGGCTATTTTCATGCATCCAAAGCTTGTTCTCTAGTGATTTATTTATGACTCAAGTATGTTTGTGTGTGCATCTCAACTCCAAGCCCCCGATGACCCCCTATAGGGGGGTTGAGAGTTAGAGATGCTCGTACAGGCTTACCTGCGAGATGAATCCAAACAATGCTCTTGAGAAAGCAATACATCTAGAGGCACTTTTTGCCCTGGTTTAATATAACTTCAGTATAACCGAGTAGTTTTTTTTTTTTTTGGGGGGGGGGGGGGGCGGAGTTATAACTCAGTAGCAAAAATGGTATTGTAGGTGTTTCAAACTAGACGATAAACGTCTAGAATAAAGGCAGTACCCATGCGCGACATAGCTGACTATATCAGGCAAAAAATGTGATTTGAACCTAAAAAATAAGGTCTTTTGCTCTAATAAAGCCCTGTGGAAAGTCCCTTAGAAACTTTTTTAGAGGAAATACGATATACGGTTCGACTTTTTGAATTTAGCAACCCATTCTTTTACCTCATTTTTTGCCTATATTGATGTCACGAAAGCCAAAAGTCGTAAGGACCTTAAATTTTCCAGTCGTTTGTCGGGTATCCGTTTTCGGATATGAGTTCGGTTACTCGAACATTTCGGTTCCGCTTCTTCGACCAGGTACTGCAATATCAAATTGTTCAAATTATTTCTAGCGTCTACTGCCGTTTTGTGCGTCACCGACTATTTATGTGATGTACATTTTGACTCATCGTACCTTTCCAAAGGTTAGTCTTCTGTTCGCTAATCCTTTGAGATCTTGTTCAGGAAAGCAAACATCAACTAACCTTAAGGGTATTTAAATTTTATTGCTCGTTTATGTTCAATAGATCCCTTTAATAATTTTCATGATACAGAAAATGTATGTATAATTTGGTGAAAGTTTTAATAAAACCCGGTTTCTTTTCGCGTATTGGTTTGGGTACCTATTTTCGGGTAATTGGTACCAAGACCCGGTTTTTTTTTCGGGTTTTAGGTATCGGTTCGGGTAGCCAAAACTTTCGGCTACTCGACTACCCTATATACTTGCCTATCTTATATATAATTCTCCAACATTTCCTATCATTCATTTTCCCAATAATTGGACATAGCCATATATTTATTTCTATTTGTTTATTTATAATATTTATAGGGTTGTCGGTCGGCCGAAATTTTGGGCCAATTGAACTGAAAACCGAACCGAAAACCAAAAAAAAAATGCGGAAATCGGCCGGTCGGGCTGACAACCTTATTTATTTATATTATATTTATTTAGGTATATACTTATTGGACTATTACAAAAGCATGGTTTTAGTTTATTAAAAATTTTACTGTTGCAATTCTTATTTCAACGGTCTTCTATTGCCTTATATAAAACATCCTCAACAAAAAATATGTATTTAAAAATATTTTTAAGCAAAATTGATTTTATCCTCTATTCTTCATTATTTACAAAATCTTGGCTAGTTTTTATGGTTGGCTTATTTACTTTCTCATTTATACAAATTTCGAATATAGAATTAAACTATAAGCATCCTACACAGCAGTATAAAACAATAGGTAAGTAGAAAAACATTTTAACGTGAAGTGTAGGCAAGCTTGCACATTTCTTCTTTAAATGGGCCGTTTATTTTCCGTTAACGAAAAGTGAATAGGGGAATATTTTTGAATTTCATATAAAATTGTATAGAAATCACTATTTTCCGGACATAGGGGAGTTTTGTGACTTTCGTAAAAAATTATACAAAAGTTACGATACATCTTAACAAAACACCACAATTTTCAAGTGACTAGACTACTAAATCTCTAGACCCTAACTCTAGTAAGTTTGTGGTATTTCTCAAGAAAACCGCTTTTTGGGACCTGATTTAGGATGTCGAGTTATCGAGGGCGTCGGATTAAAGAGGTGCCGGATCATAGAGGTGCCGAATTAACGGGGGGGGGGGGTTGACTGCGCTTTTTTTTCACTTTTATCAACAAAATTGAGCTTAGTAATACTTGTCATCGTAAAGAGGAAATCGAAAGCTATACGCTGAAAAAAGTTGTCGTAAAACAGTTGAGATGATACAAAATGTGTATAAAATAGGCTAGATGACGTTAAATGGAGAGTATTTTTTATTTGTTGGGAATTGGCCCTAGGGTGGCGTTTAATCGAGGATTCACTGTATATATTATTATATAATTGAACTTTTAGACCAGTTTTTACAAGCTAAAAATGAATCTTTCTCTCATTTTGTGGAAACACCTAGCAGAAAAATGTCTGAAGAAGAAAAAATTCAGTTTTCATATAAAAAGGTAGTACATTTTTTAATCAGATATAGTCTCCTACTAATCCCACCTGCTAACGCTGAGAAATTTCGGCATGAATACTTAGCTTAGCTAAAAAATAGCGTTAGGATGGTATATAGATGTTAGTTGCACAGCCAAATAGGCTCCATTCCACAGTCAGGGGTGTTTTGCCTTGGTTTCTTGTTGTATTTTTATCCTTGTTTCAAATTCAAACTAAGCCATACCCAGGGTACACCCATAATGGCCCATAGTAAATGAGAGGGGACAGGGGTACGTGCCTTCGACAAGTAGTAAATGAACGTACCCCTAAAAAAGGATGGTACTTACCTCTGGGTACCGGAGGTAGGGCATGTACCCCCATTCATTTACTACGGGCCAATAGGGTATATACCTAAAACTAGCGCTTAGTTTCGACTTAAAATAGCAATGAAAAAACAACAGGAGGACCAAGGTGAAAAAAACTCTGACTGTGGAATAGAGTCGGAAAATACTTTTGTATAATAATTTCAGATAATCTGCTCAAATCTTGTCAACTCTAATGTAAAATCAAACAATTTTAGTTTTTGTTTTCCTCATAGCAATCCAGCAGCTAAGAAGCCACTGGTAAGCAAAATTCTTGAAAGCTTGTTATACAAAAAAATAATAACAGCCCTAATTGAAGTGAAATTAGGTAAAACGACAGTTGGCTTGGCTTAGGCTTTTTTTCCAACATTTTTGATATTTTTTGTATATTTTTGACAGATTTTTTATTTTGAGACCTCTAAGTAGTCAAAATATCTTGAGGAATCCGAATCTGAAAAGAAAATTTCCAAAAGTGGCTTGATTGCTGAGATATGACCAAAAGTTGGACTACCGACATTTTGGAACAGCGACCACCTTACTTGCTGTCATATCTCGGCGAACATGGCGAACTGTTCTATGTCTGTGAAATTAATCAGTACTAGCGTCTTTTCCAAGTCGACTTCTAGTCTCAAAAAAATCGCGCGACGGGTCCAAGATTGTGTTATATTGAGGGTGATGTTATGAGGTAAAGTACAGGGCCCGTAGTCGCCATTAATTAGCATTGGCTTCGACATCAGCGTTAGCTATAAGTCTAACATCAGCTTTTTCTAGACCGGGCTACATATTCTGTAGAGACCGTGACTAGCCTTATTGTGATCAGAAAGCCCGACTTAAAAGCTCGAGAAAGCCCAATTTTTTTAACCTAAATTTGCTATATAATATGTCGCTCAGAGTCTCTTGGATAAATTTTCTGGTTCAATTTCAGTTTGTTTTTTGGCAAGTATATTCAAATTACAGGTATACTTTATTGGTGGCCATAGAGACAGAGCTTTTGAAAGAAGCTTTCACAATATTACCGGCTCCAGCTATATAATGAAAGTCTTTGCAAAGGTATGTTGCCAAAGTTGTCAGAATTTGATTTCTGCTACACACACTTCACCTAATTTCTTTTAGCAATATAAATATTTTGACGCTACTCGGTTATACACAGGTGTGCCCCCTCCCAAATCGATTTTTCCAAAAATTCTTAAAAAGCATTTTTAAGTAATAATTTTGCTAAAAAGAGGGCAAAATAGTAACTTAGAGGAGAATAGGCTTCATTGGGAGGGGAAGGGAATGAAAGGAATATTCTGAGACCCCTTAGTAGGCGAAAATACCTGAAAAATCCGAAGTTGAAAACAAAATTTTAAAAAGTAGCTTGGTTGTTGAGTAGGGTTGTCGACTCGACGCGTCGATTTCGACTTTTCACGTCGAAAAGTCGATATTTTTCGACTTTCGACGTTCGACTCGACCCGACGCGTCGAAAATTTCGACTTTCGACGTTCGACTCGACCCGACGCGTCGAAAATTTCGACGTTCGACTCGACCCGACGCGTCAATTTCGGCTTTTCACGAAGAAAAGCCGAAATTTTTCGACTTTCGACGTTCGACTCGACTCGACGCGTCGAAAATTTCGACTTTCGACGTTCGACTCGACTCGACGAGTCGAAAATTTCGACGCGTCGACAACCCTATTGTTGAGATATGACCAAAGCCAGCTGTGAACTTAGTTTATATCTTCCTCTCTCTTAGTTTTGATCATATCTCAGCAGTCAAGTCACTTTTTAAAGTTTTGTTTTCAGATTCGGATTCCTGAGACCTTTTTACCTACTTGGAGTCTCAGAATCATTTGAAAAAATGAAAAAAGGTGGCGAACGGGCTATATAGTGCGTACCCTCAGTAAGCCATTAGTATAAAGCCAACCACATGTGCATTCGACCATAGTAGATATAAGGACGCTGAATTTAAGAAAAACTTTATAAGGACACCATTCTGTTGTTAGCGTGCATTAAGGAGCATTAAATTCTATTCTATTTGCATTTAACTATATTTAAACACCCCTTATTTATATTTGCCTTATTTTTTTTTAGCCAGGACCTAATGATCATAAACATGAAAGATGTGACGCTAGTAGAGTAAAGTGCGAGGTAAGAGCTTTTGAATGTTTTTGGCAGTCACTTAATTGTGATTAAGCCTCAATAAAATGACTCTACTGGACTGTATTGCCATTCATCCCACTAATCATCCCTCTAAATCCGCGCGCTCATCTCTAACTCTCAAGCCCCCTTACGGTGGCTCAGGGGCTTGGAGTTGAGGTGGGCACATAAACATACCTGAGACATAAATCACTCGAGAATAGCTCTGGATGCATGAAAATAGCATGCATACCAGAGCTTCTTTATGTGTTAGGTTCCTGTAAGGGAAACTATGTTCAAGATCTTCTCTTTTCCTACAAAGTGGTCCCTTAATTATCGCTTCCCCTCCTTTATACAGCTCTTTTTCCATGTAAAGATGGTCAAAAATCGCTTCTTATATGGTCAATATACCTAGAAGGCCCTAGTAACGGATGGCGACGCGAAATCTGGACTCACTTCTATGCCTTGTTTACAGCAAATTTTTTGCCGGACTGCCCATTATTTCAAAAACTATTTTGTAGCATTCTTCTTCTAGTTTCTTCCTGTCTTTTCCAATTTTTGCTATAAATTAACTTTTTACTGACAAATGCCTTCAAACGAGGACACTCTGTGGGCACGTCTGTACAAGTTTTGCTGAGACAACTTTAAGCGAGGAAAAGCGCCCAAGGAGTGCCCAAAAACCATTATTAAGCATTTTTTAACAATGATCTGCCGGCTACACTGGATCAAATGCAGTAATGAAACCACGTAATTCAGCAACGTTGAAGCGTCTTTTCATCAACAAAAGCAACATTACGCAGCGCCAAGCCGCTGAACAGTTCCACGTTAGCCAGATAAAAATTCAGAAATCTATGCGAAAGCTAAAAATTGAAGCCCACAAAAAAAAACGCGTTCATCAAGGCACTAAACAGCAAAGTTCGAACGCCAAAACTTTGTATGGAAAGTCCATAGAAAATTTTCGAATTTCTCTTGGATCATGAACTCAGACCCTAAAGATCAGTCAGCCGTTTTAGTATTAAGCTATAGGCGCTGTATATTATGTCTCATATGTGTGGTAAGAAGCTCTATATTAATTGAGGTTAAAGTTACAAGATACACAAAGCAACTAAAGCATACTTTCTAACCATAATTTAGGCAGATTTCGTGGAATATATTGATGTTGTCGGATACTCGGAACATGAAAAACAAATAGGAATTAAAGACTTGATCGATATACATGACAATTATCGCTTGATAGAAGTTCTTAAGTATGAAATGACAGGTAAGAGAAATATATGCTAGGTTTATCCACACAAAAATGTCAAGCACAAGCTCAAAAATCAAGCTTGCAAACTCAACTGGAATTCAATCTCAAGCTTTCTATCTAGAATCATACTCAACATAAAACATTGTTGTTGTTTTTTTCAGGGAAAACAGACACTATAGTGTTTTCTATAAATATGCCTGTCTCTGCACCTCATATCTTAATAAAATTGACTGCCTTCTCATATAAAGAAATTCGGTTTTTGGTTAAAAGACTGATCTACTCAATGTATTATCCCTATGCCGTGAACTATGATCCGGAGAAAGATCTCTATTTCATGTCATTTTTACATACCTATTCATTCTCAACCTACAATATCCAACCTTCTATAAATGCTTTATGGCACTCTAAAGACTATGTGAAGGCAGATAATAAGAACCGTCAGCACTTTAAAATTATGTATTTTCAGTAACAATTTAATTGTAGACGTATTTGTTGCTCAATTTTATTACAAAGAGCGTATATATAAAAAAGACTTTTAGTAATATATCCTACATAAAGAGAGTGGCAAAAAAACGATTTTGGTTAAAGGTTAATGCCCTCTATTTCAGCTAGTTTCCGATTTTCGGGACTCTAGACAACAAATATTTTCAGTCTAGACAAAATTTGTCAAACATGTTATTTTTTCTTTGCTATTAAATCACCTCAAAGCAGTTAACTTTTTTACAAAAGTAAAATAACAATAAAAAACATAAAAGTTTTCACTAAAAACCTTTCCATCCTTATACAACAATAAATCAGTTAATGCGTCAAATTTTTCTTCTGTTTCAGATAGACAAACACAACACAAAGTTTTTTCTTCTCACTTTAGTCCACATGTGAAAAATGACAGAGAAGTGGATGAAAAAAAATAGAAAAGTATAGCAAGACAGTGAAATAACAAAAATAAATTACGAATAGGAGAAAAAACGTGTTATTTGAAAGACCTTTTTCTCCTTTACAAAATGGTATATAAATTTATTCAAACAACAACAATACATAGAGAGCTTTTGGTTCGATTGCTTGCTACTCTGGAGATGCCCCTCCTGATGACCTCAACAGATCTCAATTCCCTATTAATCTTTCGGCAGTTGATCCGATTGTTGGCGGTAGCCGGTCTGCCGCTTCTTTCTCAGTCCGCGTTGCTTTCTGTTTTGTTTAGATTCCCGTAAAATCGCTAGCGGGAGGATATTAGTATAAGAATCAAGGCGGGAGGGATGACGGGAGGAATTTTCGGCACTTTTGGTCACGGGAGGAAGGGATGCGGCAGGCCAACCCTAAATGACACCAGAAACTCTGTTTGTCAGGGTCGGCCACGGACAAAATAACTCCGCGCCGAAACATCGCCGCGGCCAAAACGGCGGTGTTTTATCCGCGACGATGTTTTGGCCGCGGCGATGTTTTGGCCGCGGCGATGTTTCGGCTCGGCGTTATTTTGTCGCGTACCGTGTCAGGGTACATTTCATAATTAGAAATCATATTTTAAAAGTGGTCAGGAACCGAATATATAAAAAATGTTCCCTTAATAAAATATATCAACCATAATCACTTATTACAAAAAGCCGCTAGGTTCCACCGAGATTTGAACTCGGATCGCAGGATTCAAAGTCCTGAGTGCTAACCATTACACCATGGAACCACGCATTCCTCTCTCTACTAACTTGTTATTTGTAAGAACGACAAAACGACTAGAACTTTCACTGATAGGTCTATTTTTACATAAATTTGATCTTACTCTGAGCATTGGTTGGTCCATGTCAGTTGAGCCTGTGATATTTTGGCCGCAGAAACAATTTGTAGCACATTTTTGGCTTGGTCGCTCCTTATGTTCTACATGCAAAAGCAACAACTACTCCAATCAACAAATTGTCAAGAAACTAGGTGTGGGTTCACAGCAGATGGTCGGTTCACATTAAGTTACTCTCCTAATCAGAATATACTGGGAGGACCACGGCGCTACTCGCTATTTATAATGTCTCTATGTGCAAGTGAAATTATACCCGCCCTCTTTGTGTTCGGAAGGAAGCAACACAATTGTTCTGTAGAGTTAATCGTGAAGAAGGTGGATTGGCATTTGCACTGTATGAAAACAATGTAGGTAAACTGCAGCAAAAGGTGTTTATTTAAAAACTCCAAGAATGGGTGCATAGCTTTCACAAGAAGACAAAAATTCACGGAAAAGTGTGTCCTTTTTTTTCTATTTTCTTAACAGAAGAAGGCTTCTTACTTTCTTTAATTTTTACAGGTGTTTTTGGTTTTTCTGGATTATTAAACAATTTTTTTCGGAATCTTTGATTTGAACGTGTTGGCGGGTGAGTGCGTTTTTTTTGTATTTTTGGCGGGCTTTTTGTTTCGGCAACTTCAAAACCTACAAATTTGTAAAAAATTGACAAGCTCTTATCAGATGACAAGTAAAATGTATGATATACCTAATCTTGCGCCTTCTGGAGTTTTTTCGCCATCTAAATCAAATTCCTAGAGGAATACAGGTATTTTTCCCCAGGGGAAATAAGAAATCTTTTTTAGCTTATAAGAAATGGTTAAAACACTTTAAAAAGAAAAATCGACTCTAATGTATTATAACCTATCCCCCCCTCCAAATTTAAGGCTCATCTCACAGGTCAGCCCGGGGGGGGGGGGGTATAATACAGTAGTACCGAATAATTTACTAATTCTACCGGATTATGCCCCCTTCCTCAAAGAAAAATATACACGCCCCCAATGTAAGTGCCACTAAACACGTATAGCATATATAGTGCCCTAAAAACGGTAAAGCGAGTCATTTTGGGCCGGTCCTTTGCGGTTAAGGCAGTTTTTTTTTTCTGCAACTCGCTCGCCCTTTTTTGCCCTTTAACCATGTTTTTCTCACTGGACTATGCCATTAGAATATGGGGAGGCACGAAGGGGGTATGCCTTGCTAGTGCCACATTTTCAGCAGAAAGAAAGCTGTACTTGCTATTTCAGATGTGTCACCTGACTGCTCTGGTACTTGTGGTACTCCATTTGTTGGCCCACCTAAATTGTTGTAAGAGCTTTGAAAAGGTTGTGAAGCTTGTATTGCACTAATAAACTACTAAAAAAGTTGTACCTGCTTCAGTTTTCTCATCTGCTATTTATGTCAAATATTTAAAGAGGTATATTAACACTTTTAAATAAATAACTGGACCCTCTGGAGCCGGTATACCGCTTAAACCAGGTGGACCCCCTAAATCCGGTGGACGCGCTGGACGCCGAAAATCAGCCAGACCGCTGCTACTTTTCAAGTTAAACCCATTTCTAACACCAAAATTTTAGATTTACTTTTTGTTCTGGCTTATAATTGCCCTCTTGGCTTCTAAAGTTGACAGAAAAGCAGAAAAAATGGTTACAGAAACTTTTTCACCAACTTAAATTCAAACAAACCTTACCTGAAATAACCAAAGGTAGCAGCAGCAGCAATAAAATAAAAAAGGCGTTCAAGCTCATCTTTTGAATGAATAAAATGAAAAGTGAAGCAAATATGCTGGTTTGAGGACCCAAAGATTTTGTGAGTGTGGAACAGTGTTGCATTTTGTGAACAGTGTTGCAAGCGGGCGAAACATACAAAGCGAAATAAGACGATGATCAACAAGACGTGGAACACCTGGTGTTATTTTGAGCAAAGAGCACGCATACCTTGGCATCTTCTCTCTATTTTTAAGCAGGCAAACATTTCGCTGCTGATTTTATGGCCAAAGCAACAAAGAAGTACCCTCATGGCTTCTGTGTGTTATATTGCATAGATAAGGGTGGTGGCCTTTGTAAGGCTGGTATGCAATCTCTTAGATATTAGCATGCAAACAGGGCTGCCTTCCTCTTTGACAAATTCAAAAGGTCGAAAGGCGACAAAGTAAACAAGTGTAGCGTTGCGTTTTGTAAAACTCTAGAAACATATAGCGAGAGAAAAAAAAGGATAGGTTAGCTTTTTTTTCTTAACTTGAGAAATAAACATAAATTAAAGGAGAATTAAAAATAAATAAAAATTAAAGCAAACCAAAAATAGAAATAAATAAAGACGGCCAAAATTTTGAGCCCAAAACTGAAAGACAGAACAGGAGAGAAACTTTTCAAAGGCCAGAGCTGGAAGACGACACCAAAGACAGAAAAGAGAGTCGGAATTCTTAGGCCAAAGGTGGTAGTCAGAACAGGAAAGAAACTTTTCAAAGGCCAGAGCTAGAAGACGACACCAATGACAGAAAAGAGAGTCGGAATTCTTAGGCCAAAGGTGGTAGTCAGAACAAGAGAGAATATTCCCAGGGTCTACTGAGTCTACAGCGAGTACTTCAGCGACATGTAAGCATTGCCCTAGGCTCAGAGCAAACGCGAAGCGTTTCTTTAGCAGGTCGAGCGGGCCCCTAAAGCCCGATCCCTAGGTTTTCAAGAATGTTGGGCGGGAGGGATGATGAGAGTGATTTTGGGCACTTTTTCGTCACGGGAGGGCGGGATGTACCAGAGAAAGGAACGCGGGAGGCCAACTAAGGAATCGGCGAGTCTGATGGATTGACTATCCAGCAGAACAAAAATGCCTACAAATTTGGACAACCTGGTAGGCAAAAAATCTCTTTCACCTTTATTTTGAAGTCAAAAAAATGGTAAAAGGACACTTCGCGATGGACACTTCGCGGTGATTTTATTTACATTCTTTTAGGAACCTTTTTTAACCATATTATTAATATATTAATACATACCACATATTAAAGCAATTGTTCTGCTTGACAGGATATGAAGTGCACCCCCCTTGAAGTGCACCCCCCTGTAGTGCACCCCCCTAAGTGCACCCCCCCTGAAGTGCACCCCCCTTTAGCAGGGGGGTGCACTTCAAGGGGGGTGCACTTCAGGGGGGGTGCACTTCAATCATTTTTTATAGTTTATTTATTTTTTGTCTTGGATGGAAAGTCATAATTTTATGTTTTTTTTTGACCAAAATTTGAGTTTTTGCCAGAGATTTTGCAATTTTTGCAGAGACTCTTTGTAGAGAGTATTTTCTTAATTTCAAAACTTTGCAGAGAGTCCTGCCATGCAAAAATTTATGCTTTTTTTCCCAATATCTTGAAATTGATCTTGAGAGTATCTACGAATAACTATGAAAACTACCACTCACATCAGAGATTCGTCTTCAGACCAGGCATGAAATTGGGATCTTGGCTTC
>BBSZ01001758.1:2734-18705 GCA_000981365.1 Subanguina moxae | reverse complement strand
AAGCTGCGGAGAAAATTGAAATAAACAATAGCATTAGAGCTATTCTGCCTAATGCTGACCCGAACTATGATTATTTTACTGAACATGGTTTGGGGTGTCTTAATCCGGAAACTCATGAGTTGATGGGGTTTGTGACCTATCAATCAAAACTTCTTGAAGATAATACACCAATTTTTTATGTGCCACACGTGAACGTGGCACAGAACCATTCAAGATTAGCTATCTTACGAAATTTGATGGAAGTGCTTCTAAATAAAATAGATTCAGAAACTAAGTATCAGAAAGTAATTATACGAGTAAAAGTAGGCAAAAAGGACGAGGAGGCAATTAATTTGTATAAAAAGTGTGGATTCAAACGCTGTGTTCCAAAAAAAGGATCGGATATTTTGAAAGACTCAAAATTTGTCATTGGTATGGAGAAGATTTTCAGCCAGAATACTAGACCATCAAATGTACCTTTTATTGGCGTCTATCATAATTGTAACGCTTGATTTGTGTCTTCTTCAAAAATATAACATTTGGTTGCATTAAAACTTTCGCAACACCCTGTGTCCCCAAACTACGGGATAGAAATTAAAAATTAGTTTTCTCCTCAATGCCTGAATTGAAACATTATGTTTTTTGCACCATTTGAAGGCCCTATTTCTCTTCTTCGATTAGTATATTGTTTATGTTACAACTCACTAGCTGCATTGGCGCCTCTGGGGCCGTTTTAGTTATTATGTTTACAACTGATAAATATGCCGTAAATTCTCTTTTTGTCGTCAATGTCAACTTTTTTAAAAGTTTCTGAAGGGGGTCAAAAGCATCATTAAAAATAACATTTTTAGTTTTTTAACCACCAAATAAATTTTATTGGAACGTATAGATCTTCTTGCAATAAAAACAGTTTTCAAAACAATTCCATTTTAACAGATTTCAATTACATTGCAATAATGTTTGGCTTCATAGGAATACGTATTGTTTACCTCAGTGCCTTAGTCTCATTTACACCGACATCCATGGTTGTGGAAATAATTGACCTTCCTCTTCTTGTGTGTCCTCGCCTCAACCTTGGTTTTTTTTTGTCTTCGCTATGGACTCCGTGCCTTTGAGTGTCGTCCCGAGGTCTCCATCTTCTTGTGTGTTCTTGCAACCTTTATAAGATCGTAAAACCATAAACCATTGGGCAAAAGAACATTTCACAGATGTAAAACATTTCAGCAAGATTGATGAAAACATTCAGGGAGTCATGAAGGTTGACACTCCCTGGAAGAAGCAGGACAATGAATAATGGACTTCCAACTCTTTTGACTGGAATGTGCTAGACTAAAATCTAATTTTTGTTGAAAACTTTGAGTCGAAAATCTAGAACCGAGGTCGATGGCTGACCGACAAAATCGAAAAGCTTCACAAGTAGCCCCACTACATTCAAAAAAGGGATTTCCTACTCCGGTCTTAAAAAAGACCCATAGGGAACACCAAGATTTTTTTTGCCTGTTCGGCCAACTTCTAAGCTCTCTAGTTCTCATTTTCACTAAAATACACTATTCGGCGTAGCTCGAAAAAGATTGCTAATTCATTGTTTCGATGTTTCAGCACTCAAGATATGCTAAACACACATTTCCCGGTGGCAGTCGACATTTTTCGGCGAAAAAAAAAAGTTTTGACCAAAGATGATTGCAATCATGATACCCACCCTATAGTACCCACTACCCTCAGCATTGAATCAGCGGGAAAAGGCACTTAAATGTCAAAAAAAAAAGATTTTGAACATAATTTTGTTAATTAATGCCTATTGCATCAAGAAACTCTGGTATGCATGCTTTTTTCATGCCTCCAGAGTCACTTTCGAGTGATTTGTGTCTGAGGTACGTGGGTGTGCGCATCTCAACTCCAACCCCTTCGGGGGCGCAGGGGGCTTCAGAGTTAGAGATGCGCGCACCTCTTTTACCTTAGACATGATTCTGAGCAATTTTCTTCATCATAAAATACATATAGAGGCTCTTTTTGCCCAGCTCCAGTGACCAAAATGGGGTAGAATACCCTGAAGGAAACTAAGGCAAAAAGTCAATTTCTGGTCGAAAACTTTTTTTTGCTAAAAGTTATCGCAAATTTTCATTCATCCGTTTATAAAAAATCACCCTGTAGAACTGGCACAATAAATTTGAAAGAGTTAAAACAGCGTAAAGGGTGTGTTGGGAGGACGCTATACTACAGGTTTGCCAAATTGAGATTATTCGATAAAATATCCCTCGCTGACAGCAATACATTTCCTTAGTCATTATGGAGAGTCTTCAATGGCATTCTAAACCATTTCTTGCGAAATTCCTTGACCAGCAATGCCTACAAGGCAGTCATCGAGTTGTGTGGCTTAGAGTAGACCTTTGACTAAAGGCATTGACTAAAAAAGTAGTCCATGACGTTAAGGTCAGGTGAATTGGGCGGGCAGTCCCCAGTTTGGTTGGTCCAATTGAGGTCAACCCTGATGATGTTGGGATAATTCTGCTCAAGCCAGTCCTGGCTTTCATAGGCTTGATGTAAGGGCGCTCCTTATTGCTCCAAGGTTTGTTTTAATTTTAGTTGAGTCATAAATTGAGTCACAAAGAAAAACGGCGGCGACGAAGTCATGTCGGCGTTCGTCATTATTTTGTAGTCTGTCTTATAGTTTTTCCTTTTATCACACAAAATAAATAGTAGTAGTTTCAATAAGAGAGTGGAGGTGTCAAGGAATTGTAGCAGTAGCAAAGAAAAAAAGGTTGTGCAGATGAAAAAAGACAAGTTATTGTTTTAATTTTGCAAACACAACAAAAATTTAAGCCAACAAACACTTGTCCAATTACATGACATGCTAACTAAAAAGAACTTACAGACACAATGCAACAATACCACACATGAAAAAATCGGGAGAAGCCTCTAAATGGCTGTTTTATAAAAGAAAATAACAAAACACTTAGGTTAAATTTCCAGGATGGTAACAGTCGAATTGTTGGCTTTGACCTCGGTTATAATTGTGGAGCTGTTGTATTGGTAAGGCTCATTATCTGATGCACTAGATGAATTATCCAAAGAGCCGGTGGTATTTTTAGCAGTAGTAGAAGGGTCACACCATAATTTCTGGAATATTATTGCCGGCTATTCATGTTAGATGTGATAGCACAAGGGATATGTACCTACCGTATTTTCGGCGCTACTAAGATATGCCTCTTCCCAATTCTCAGAGCTACTTGGTTATACCAAAAGACTGTTTGAGGGCTGTATTGGGAGGAGAGGGGACAAGTAAGGAGCCATTCAGTAGGAAAAGAGAAGATCTTGAACATAGTTTCCCTTACAGGGACCTACCACATAAAGAAGCTTTGGTATGCCCTGGTTTAGTAGGGGAAACCCTTCTCCTCTTAATTCAGCCCTTATTCCATCTTTTGGCCTCTTTATACCAATATTGTTACTTAAAAATGGTTTTTAAGCACTTTTAAAAGACTTGATCTTTGGGGGGGGGATATATCCTAGTAGCTATTATTGTGGAAAGGGGCATATTCTAGTAGCGCCAAATTCTGTACACTATTTCCTTTCACCACAAATAAGCAGTCAAGCATTTGTTGGAAAGAGGAAGAACAGATCTTTCCATTGATAGGCCATATGCCCATATGAGTCATGAAAACAGCTATCAAAGAGGCAATTAAAAAACGCTGGATTACTTATTCCTCAACCCAATATTTTTGTGGGGTTAGTGGCTGTATTAGAGATCGTAAAGCAGTAGCTCTACTTTTTTTACGACTCGTAAAATTGAGAGCTTGGTAAGTCAGCGACATTCGTACCCATGAATATTGGAAGCCCCAAACACCCTTTTTTGGACATTCATCACCTGTTTTCAAAGCCAAATTAATCAGAGAAGAAGGGAGTGGTTTCGCCAGCATTGTTTGTGGGCAATTCTTCAGAACCAACCGTTTCTAAGAAGGCGCCATTGCCGGCACTGTTACTACTGCTTCCATTGCCATACTCCTTGACTATCTCGAATCGTTCTTGGTCTTCTTCATCACCATCTACCTTGTTTTCCACCAACTTGTCCGGTTGCTCTTTTGGCTGTGAAGTGCTGGGCACAGTGAACATCTGAAACTTGTGACCAGCATCCTTTTCAGCGCTTATCTTATAGGTTTTCTCATCAGAAGACTCGGTGCTGCCATTCTCGCCAGTCTCCTTGTTCTCCTCCGTGTTTGCTTCATTTTTCAGCACTGTAAATTTTCTGGACTATATATTACTTTAATTAAGTTTTTTTCTTTTTATACAACCAACCCTCGATAATTCGGCACTCGAAGGATTGGGCTTGGAGTGCGGAACTATCGAACCTGTCGAATTATCGAGGTCTATTTCTCTATACAACCGCTTTTCAAGAATGGCTATGGGGTGTCTATTTATCAAGGCTGCCGAGTTCTATGGTAGAATATTGTAGTAACTGGCGGTCCGAAAATTCTTTGCCGGTTTGAGTCAAGTGGACCCCTACTGGAATAATACAATTGGGGACTGGGCTCCCCAACTCCTCTGACTGAAACGTCATGGATTATTTCTGCCGGTCATACCTTCAGTCAAAGGCTTCTTCCAGCCCTATCAATCAATTGCAGCACTCCGAAAAGAAACCCACGACTCGCTACACTGGCGACTAGAGTGTATGCTTCTACTGGATTATCGCCTTCGCCCTATCTGGAGACTGAGGGCTTAGGTCCAAATGTTTTCTTGGGAAAGAAGTGTAGCGATTCACCGTTATAGCAACCTAACATATTCAATTGTAAAGCATTTATCTCAAGACTTACCGTAAATTTCTAGTGAGTCATCGGGAGCTGGCTGTTTTTCCTGTTCAGGTTTGGAAATTTCTTCAGCACTGTCTATTTGCTCATCGGACACAGACGAATCTTCAGTTGAGCTTTCCAGGTGCACACCTTTCTGTTGATGGACCTTTTCTATTGGTTCAGCTTCTTTCTTTTCAGCAACATGCTTCTAAAGAGTAAAAATAGTGAAAAAGTGTTTAGTAATTGTATTAATTACTGTTTCAGTAGTCTCCTTTGGAGTAGATTCATTGGCCAAATGTTTTTTAGCTTTGTCGATGCCCTTCTTTTTGCCGTTCTCCACTTCTGACTCCACATTTCTTTGCTCCTCAGTGGGAGTATCAGAATCTTCACTACTCTCCTGCACAGCCTTTTCACTAGCCTCACTTTCATCAGTTGGCTGTGACTGCTCACCCAGTTTTTGATGCTCCGTCACTGAGGCCACAGAACGACTGGAGCGACGAGTGCCGACAGAGGTGGAGGGTGAGGTGTTGTCTAAATAAGGGTGGGGGTTTGTCAGAGAAAATACGATGTATTTTCGCCGGACATAACATTGCCGCGACAAAACATCGCCAAATGTCTTTAAAGTAATGTGCATTGGGGAATCAACAAAAACGCCCCTACCCAGAAACCCAACCCTACCCAGACTCCAGGGCTAGCGACGAAATGAAAAATGAAAATTCACCGAAGTTCAACATGACGCGTGGTACCCAAGGTTGGCCAGGTTCAGGTTGGCGTCTGGGTAGGGTTGGGATTCCGGGAAGGATTGGGTTTCTGGTTAGGGTTGGGTTTCTGGGCAGGGGCGTCCCCGCAGCTCTACCCAAAACTCCAGCCCTACCCAAAACTCCAGCCCTACCCAAAACTCCAGCCCTACCCAAAACCCCCAACCCTGATGCCGGCATCAGGGTGAAACAGAAATTCCAGCGCACTCCACTAGCAAAAAGACGATGACGCAGTGTGCTGGAATGCGAAGAATATATACAAATTAAACAAGTTCAAAATGCTGGGTTTGATAAGAAACAGCAATGGTTAGAGAAGGCTTTTCTCTTTGGGAAATATTTTGTTGATATTATTATTGTTATATTATTCATGTTATTTTTACTGACTGCATCTATTCTTAGTCCTTTTGCAGGTTATTGTCTGTAAAATAAAAAAAGTGGACTCAATAAACCTTTTTGATTCCCCAATACAAAATACTTTAAAGACATTTGGCGATGTTTTGTCCCGGCGATGTTATGGCCGGCGGTGTTTTATCCGCGGCGATGTTTCGGCGCGGCGTTATTTTGTCCGTGGCCGTGCAAAATGAAAGTATCAAAACCACGAAAACTATTTAGGTTCTTCTCATTTATCTGGACCCCCACCTAGTTATGTCCAAAAACGCTAGAATTGGTTTTTTTTAGCTGCCTCCTAGTAAACCGCCGCGAGGATGTAATAGGAGTGACTAGGGGGTTTACTAGTAATGTGCCATTTTTTGGATTACAGGTAACATGAAGTTCCGCGATTTACCCAGAGGCAAAGAAAATAGAATGGTCTTCCTACAAGAGCAAAGCATCCTTCGATGAACTAGAACCTGTAAGAATGGACATCCAATGAAGCTTTATTTTGGCAGCGCAATCAAAAAGCATTATCAAGCAGTGCAAGAAGAGTTCCAAAATAAAGCTTTATTGGATGTCCATGGATGTCTAAAAACTTAGAAAGTAGTTTTGAACCTTTTTGGACATGATTGGGTGGGGTCCAGATATCGGACAAGAACCCATATTTAAAATGGGTCGAATTATCTAATATTTAGTTAGTCACTGAAGCCACAAAATATTGAGAATTGAGAAACCTGAAGTACTGGGATGACGAGGAGGTTGTCGACCTCGTTTTGCTGGAGTGACTTTTTCATCTGCTGCTTCTTTGGCTGAAGTTGTGCTTTTACGCTTACTGATCGACTTCCCTGGCTGGTGATCCTCAAACTCTTGGATAAGACGCTCATCCAAAATGTTTTCCACAGGCTCCCAGGTATTATACTTGGTGGACCAACCCTTCCACTTAACCAAATACTCAGATTTGCCCTAAAAGTCCAAGAAAGTAAGAAAAATTATAAAAAAAGGCGACCCTACTAAAGTTTACCCCCGTCCTCTTCCCAGTTTTTTTTTCAAAATCGTATTTTGGCCAGTCCTAAGTAACTTTTATGCCCTAAAAACGATTAAAACGGTTTTTTCTGCAACTTTCCTCGTTAAGAAACTAATGTTTTCAAAAAAAATTTTTGAGTTTTTGCCTTGGGTGACCAAGGTAAACCATGATTCTTAGGGTATAATACATTGATTTTATCACTGGAGCTGAGCAAAAAGAGTGTCTGAGTGTATATATTATCGCGTGTTTTGCTTGGATTCATCTCGCAGGTAAGTCTGTGCGCATATCTCTAGCTCTTCAAGCCTCGTACGTCCCTTTACGGGGGCGACGGTGTCGAGGGGGGCTTGGGGTTGTCATACCTGAGGCATAAATGACTCGAAAATGACTCTGGATGCATCAATGTAGCATGCCAACCGGAGTTTCTCTATGCAGTAAGTCTCAGTATCCAAAACTATGTTCAAATCCCATCTTTTAGTGCTAAAAATGGTTTTTTTAAGGAAAGTTAAGCTTAGTCTCTCAAGCAAAAAGTCAAAAAGTGTTTTTTTTTTATCGGTTCCTTATCAGAGAAAGTTCCAGAAAACACCGTTTTAATCGTTTTTAGTGCACAAAAGTTACTTAGAAATAGTCAAAGCACGATTTTGAAAAAAAATTGGGGAGGGGGGTTGGAGGGTGGTATTCTTTAGTAGCACCATAAAAGCAATACACCAAAAATCGATAGGCAAAGGATACTCACCCGTCTTGTGCGCATGTTTAACAAGCGTTCTGCGGCATAAACTTGATCTCCATCCACAGGATCCATTCTAAAAATTGATTACTTTTCCAAAACGACTCAATATAAAAAAATAAGCTCCAAAGTTTAGAAATCTCAGTGCTCCTGCTGCCAAAAACAACAACAAACAACAAGAAGTGAATAAACAAAGCAGGAGAAATACCGACAAAGTATATGTGGATGTCTATCTCTGCCTTTTGGCCCCAACCACCCTATGTGTGCGCATATGTGTGACCTGGTTGCCTGTTGGCTTCCAGACAAGCACACACAGAGAGTAAAAGTCAGCAGGACACAGGCGTTTCTCTCTTATAACACAACCAAATGTCTGTCTTTTTGGTCAGCGCATCAGCTCTAACACTCTGCACCCTTATTCTTTTTTGCTGCTGCTCCTGCTGCTTTTGCTGCAGCTATTGTTAAATAGAATTGACAAACAGAGAGTGACAGAAAGAAAATTGGGTATTATTAACAAAAGATTGATGACATAAGGTGAATGCAGAAAATCAAGATTTATGTGGCGCTTACTAAACATTGCTCACTGCACGAGGGTTTAATAATTACAGGGCGATCCGAGTATATCACAACTGTTTTTTGTAACAAAATATTTTCAAATTACCGCTTTTTTTCTGAAATATTCGAAAAAAAAAGGTGACATTTGGAGAGTATGTGTGAAAAGGCTGTACACCATAATTTACGCGGAAATTTGTTATGAGGTACATTTGTTACGCGGTTACTTTGTTATGCCACAATAATTTGCATGTATTCATTTATAGCAATCATTTTTGAAAGGATTTTTTTATTCTGAGGCACCTAAGCAGGTATAAAGACCTCAGGAATTCAAATCTGGATACAGAATTTCAAGAAGAGGCTCGGTTGCTGAAATATGATCATAACCAGCCGCAAACTTAGTTTTTTATCCTTTTTTCTCCTAGTTTTAATCATATCTCAGCAACGATGCCTCTTTTTTAAGATTCCGTTTTTAGATTCCGATTCCTAAAGTCTTTTTGCCTGCTTGGGTGCCTAAGAATGAAAAAACCCTTTGAAAAATGAGTACTCTAAATGAGTATATCTAAATTTTTGTGGCGTAACAAAGTGACCGCGTAACAAATGTTCCTCGTAGCAATTTTTCGCGTAAATTATTGTGTACAGCCGTGTGAAAATCCACCCCTCCTCTGTAATTCACAACACACCTCAATAATATGCCCTCTTACTGGCGGTTCCCAGAAAGTTAGACTAGCACAGTTTGATGGCAGATAAATTGTGGGCTAGCCTCTTGAAATGCTTCAAAGGTGGGCTGTCTTACTTGATAAAAATTTGGACTCTATTGGATTATTGTGCACACAAACATACCTAAAACATAAATCACAGGACAAAAAGCTCTGGACGTATGAGAATAGCATGCATATCAGAGCTTCTTTATGCGGTAGAGTCCAGTTGACAAAGCTATGTTCAAGACCTTCTCTTTACCTGATTAGGCTCTCCTTAGAAAGTAGCCCCTTACTTGTCGATCCCCCTCCTTATACAGCTCTTCATCCCTTAAAAATGGTCAAGAAATGCTTCTTATATGATCAATGTATCTATGGCATGGTAGAGCCCAGCAAGCAAAAAATAGAAAACTATGTTTAAGATCTTCTCTTTTCCTGAGTGGTCCCTTTCTACAAAGCGGCCCTTTAATTGTTCCTTCTCCTTCCTATACTTTCACATATATGGTCAATGTAGCCTTTTGTATACAGCCCTTCATTTCTTTAAACATGGTTCTTATATGGTCAATGTAGCTAAAAAGTGATTAGAGTGTATGACTTCGCTGGATTATATCAAGTCTTTTCGCCCTATTAGAAGACTTGGAGGCTTAGGTCCAAATTTTTTCTTGGGAAATATGTGTAGCTTAAAAAATCATCTAAAACTGGCCGTATACCATGTGTGAATGCCCATCTCAACTCCAAGCCCCCTGCCCCATTTCTAATGCCCCTGAAAAAAGTTAAAGATTTGGGGTTAAGATGTGCAGACACGCGTAACCTGAATCATGCACTGGATGCTTAGAAAAGCCCATTGCACCTAGTCTTGAGGTTAATGAACACAATGTAAAAGAAAATTGTGATGAACAGAAGAACTTATCTGTTGAAAATCATTGGTTATTGTTTGGCTGGCTTTTGAGTCTTTTTTATATTGAGTTTGGTGTCATAACAGTTCTCTTAATGTCAGCTTTGTTTGAAAAAAACTTCCAGTAAAATGAACAGAAGCAATGGATTTGAAATACTTGGATCACCTTGTATGAATTGAGACTTTTATAATAAATATGACTGATCAGTTTTTTTGATACGTCACACAACTGATCTGATTTCTCTGGTATGCATGCTATTTTCATGTATCCAGGGACCAATTTTACTAATTGCGAAGTGCAAATTCTTAGTAAAATTGAAATATGCAAATTTTGCACTTGTCACATTGAAACTCTTATTTTCTCATGCTCATCCACTTCTTGTGGTCTTTTTACATGGTTTTAGGCTATTTTTTTTTAGCTCAACATTCTGAGATGTTTGTTTATACTTGCTCCTTTCCTCTGTTTTGGTTTATCTTATAAAGAACTCTCACAAGTCTAGGTGTTTGTCCATGCACCAACCAAACCCAAGAGGATGTCCACTTGTTGTTAATTTTTTTTTTTTCATTCTTTCAGTCTCCAAAACCCTTTTTTTCTGTATTGATTACAGTATTTTAAAAAAGGTTTAAAGATCCCGAACTATTTGAGCGATATTGCGTATTTGAGCGATATTGCGTAAAATCAAAAAAAAATAGAAAAATCGAAAAAGAGCCTATAAGCCTATAAGACAATAATTTACCCCTGCGAAAACTTCTTTAGAATGCTCTAATTAGTACAGAAAAAGGTTTTCGGAGCCTTAAAGTAAGAAAAAATATACACGAAGTGGACGTCCACTTGTTGGTGCATGGACAAACACCTAAACTTGTAAGAGTTCCTTATAAGACAAACCAAAACAGAAGAAAATAGCAAGAATAAGCAAACATCTAGGCATGTTAAGCTCAAAAAATTAGCCTAAGATTACGTAAAAAAGAACACAAGAAGTGGATAGGCATGAGCAAATAATAATAGGAAATCAAAGTTACAAAATGCAAAGTGCACAAGGATTGGGGTAGAAGCAGAAAAAAGTGCAAATTTCGCAGTTAGTAGAATTGGCCCCAGGCATATTCTCGAGTGATTTATGTGTCAGGTATGTTTGTGTGCGCATCTCAACTTCATTCCCCGAGCCCTCGTAAGGGGGCTTCAGAGTTAGAGATGCGCGCACAGACTTACCTGCGAAATGAATTCGAACAATACTCTTGTTCAGAGAATGCGTCTAGAGGCAGTTTTTACCCTGGTTCAATAAGGGAAAAGGGTGAATGGCCTTTAGAAAAAGTGGCCCCTTCTTATTCCCTTCCCCTTACCATACAGCCCTTATGCCCATAAAAAATTCGAATTGGCACCGAATTTTTAAGGAAAACAATCTTTGGGGGTATACATATGGGTACTAGGTTGTACTATGGGGTGTACTACGATTAGTTTTTATTAGGTTAAAATATTCATATTTATCTAGTCAAAGCTTTATTTCAACAACTTCCACAAATTTCAAATGCTTATTTTCACAAGCTCGCCCCTCACGGGAAAATTCAGACTTCTGACTTTTTTATCGAAGGGACAAGCTTTTCTTCCATCATTATGCATTCCTGGCAGTGACAGTGACGAGTTATCGAAGTTCAACTGTATTATGAATACTTGGGAGGTGTTAAAACAATAAGAGGGACCAAGGCAAAAACACATCTGTCTCTTTAAAAGAGCTGCATATCTTAGTTTAAAAAATGCTCAGAGTTCCTTGTATCGTATCTTCCAAAAAACCTATCGAAAGCGTGTTTTTTAGTGTTTTATTCTACCCTCCAATCCTCCAAGCACATTAAGGCGGTGTAGAGGTTTTAAAAGCTCGGGCTTGAGATTCAAAGACACACACACATACATGGCTAAAAAAAAATCACGTGACTTTGGTTGCATAAAGAGAGCAAGCATACCAGAGCTCTTTTATGCAGTAGGTTGCAGTAAACAAAAATATGTTAAACATCTTCTTTTTTGGCCTTTTTAAGGTCTGAAAGCAAACTTCAGTCTTAGTTTATTTTGTTATCTGTTGTTATTATTCCAATGCAAAAAGTCAATTATTGGTCACTAACATTTTTTTCAAACAATTCTTTTCCGCATCCCAAAAAAACATGCTTTCTCTACCTTCCACGTATTAAAACACCAAAACGTATAGTTTGGCACTTATGCCGTTTATACCCTCATTTTTTGCCTTGGTTTTATTAGAACTAAACTGTTTTAATCCCTCCTAAGCATTTCTAACACTCTAAAAACGATAAGAAAGCTATTTTTGACCCTTTCTTTTATAGAAAGACAGTTAGCGCCTTAAGCCTAAGTCAAAAATTTTGGATATTTTCATACCCGAGGAATTATCCTTCGGGCATACTACTAAGCCTAAGGCGTAGGGTAAATCAGCATAGGTTAGTCATAAACCACCAAACCGAGGTATATGAGGTACATGGTATAAGCTAAGTCTCGGTTAACCTACGCTGGCCTACCCTAAACATAAGACTTAGTTGTATGCCTAATTGTAGTAGCTGAGGTCTTAATATATGGTTTATAAGTTGTCATTTATAAGGCTGTCTGCTTTGGTATCTCAAGGCAAAATATGGAAATTATCGACTTCCTGAAAACTGGCCTTCTATTGCAAAAAGAAGGGAAAATCACTTTTTTATCGTTTTCAACGTATTAGAAATACTTATGAGAGGTTACAACAACAGCAGGAACCAAGGCAAAAAAAGGTTTTTTGAGTGGGCCCTGCTTAGAAAGTGGCCCCTTACTTGTCCCTTCTCCTCCCAAGTGGGAGGTTGGTGGAAGGTACATACAGTAGTACCTAAGTTTGTATCAAAATTAAAATCTCAACAATATATGAAAATCGTCAAACAAAGCATTTTTTGGTTCTACTGAAATAATTTCAGTGCACTTTCTAGGTACATTGACCATATAAGAAGCATTTTTTCACGATTTTTAAGGGATGAAGAGCTGTATAAGGAGGGGAAGGGACAATTAACGGGCCACATCTAAGGAAGGCCCACTCAGAAAAAGAGAAAATCTTGAACATAGCTTTGTCAACTGGACTCTACCGCATAAAGAAGCTCTGATATGCATGCTATTCTCATGCGTCCAGAGCTTTTTGTCCTGTGATTTATGTTTTAGGTATGTTTGTGTGCGCATCTCAACTTCAACTTCCGTAAGGAGACGAAGGGGACTTGAGAGGTATAGACAGACCTACCTGCTCGGATGAATCCGAGTAACATTCTTGTGAAATAAATGCATTTCAGGCCTTTTTTGCCATAGTCCAGTGAGAAAAACATAGTAAAATGGCAAAAAAGGGCTAAAAAATTACACAAATGGGTTGCAGAAAAAATTGCCTTAACTGCAAATGACCGCGCCAAAACGACTCGCTTTACCGTTTTTAGGGCATTAAAATAGGTTAGGGTCGAGATGGTACACCTATTTTGTGGCACTTATATTTTGGGGAGGAGGTTATATACAGTAGAGTCAAAAATTAAATAAAATTCTATCTAGAAATAGCCAAAAAAAGGAAGAATTGGAAGAGAAAGTCCCTCGTTTTCCAACTCATTTATGTGCTTTTTGCCTGTGCAGCAGAGAATTATCGACTTTTGTGCTCTTTCATTGAGCAGAGAGACCATCTACTGCACTCTGTCATCTTTTACGATAGGCAAAAGAAGGGAGGCAATGCTATACACACCCACATACACAAATAAATGACGACAACAAAGAGAGCGGCAGCAAAAAGTAGTTTCTTCCCTCCAACCAACATTCCTCTATAATTTGGTAGAAGAAAAGGTTGTATTAATTAAATGCCTTCTTAAGGTCAACAAATTACTGTAAAATAAAGAAAATCTGCAAGCTGGTTTCAATTATTTAGAAAATTTATTTATAAAAAGCTATGACTCTACTGGATCATAAACAAACCTCCCTCCCTTCCCCCACCAAAGTTTATAATCGCCCCTTAAGGGACTCGGGGGCTTGGAGTTGAGATGCGCAATCAAGCATTCCTGAGGCGTAAACGAGCGGAGAAGAAGCTCTGGATGAATAAAAATAATATGCATACCAGAGCTTTTTTATGCGGTAGAGCCTGTAAGGAAAACTATGTTCAAGATTTTTTTTCCTACAGAGTGGGCCTTTCCTGCAAAGTGACCTCTTCATTGTCACTTCCCCTCCCTTATACAGCCCTTTTTACAAAGTGTCCCCTTAATTGTCCCTTTTCCTCCCTATCAGTCCGTGGTCCCCTTAAAAATGGTCAAAAAATGCTTCTTATAAGATCAACGTACCTAGAAAGCCCAAGTACTTTTTTGGAGGGCGGGGGTTGGTTATAAACATTTTTTTTGGGGGGGGGGGAAGGAGTTGGTTAGTGGTTGTTATGATACAGTAGTACCAAAACTGTATATAAAGCAGCGGTACCAATTTATATTTTTTTTGCTCTTGTCCCGTGCTGTTTTTTCAAAAGCTTTGAAAACAAGACCTTGAGGCAGCCAGGCAAGGTTTCGGATACTTATGCAATTTGTAGCCCCCCCCCCCCTAAATTTTCACCTCTAAAAGTCTCAAATTTGCGGGGACCAATTTGGGGAACCAAGGATACACGATATGCCTTATGAATGGTATTTTTAGACTCTATGAACTATACGTACCGCATATACTCTAATCATAGTCTTACCTTTTGATGCCCTCCACCCTCTCGGTTGGGAGTGGGCTATAATTAGAGTAAAAACGGTAGGCATACGAAAAAGCCTTAAGCTTATAATAGGTTAGCATAGATAGCTTTGAAGCACTAAAAATAGGTGAAACAGAGTATACTCTGCATCTCGACTAACTCATTCTGGCCTACCCTAATCCTAAGGCTTAGTTTGATGCTTACCTATTTCCTCCAATTATAGCCCACCGCAAGAGGACTGAAAAATTATAGCCCATGAGCTATAATTAGAGTATATTTGGTAGGTCGGGCCTAGGGGTTCCTAGGGTATAAAAATACTATTTAGAACAATATTTACCTCAGTCTTTTTTCCTTAGTCGCCCAAGGCAAAATTGAGATTTGTTACAGGTGAAAATTGTATGCGGGGAGCACCAACTGCATAAATACCAAGTTTAGTATTTGAAACATCTTTTCTATCAACACGGCAAAAAATAAAATTTAAAGCATAGTTTTGTTTGGATATACTAAGTTGTAAGTAAGGCATTTTAAGCATAGCATTACCTTAAGACTAGCCATAGGCTTAGCATCCAGGATATCTTCTTTTTGCCCTTTTACCATGTTTTTCTCACTGGACTATGGCAAAAAACGCCTGAAATGCATTTATTCCTCCAGAATCTTGCTAAGATTCATCTCGAAGGTAAGTCTGTGCGCGCATCTCTTACTCTCAAGCCTCATTCGCCCCCTTACGGCGGCGACGGGGGCTCGGGGCTTGTACTTGTGATGCACACATGTGAAAAAAATGCTTTTTATATGGTCAATGTGCCTAGAAAAGCAAGTACTTTTTTTTTTCGGGGGCGGTATTTATTGGGTGGGGGGTTTATAAACGATCGGGAGGGCATAATACAGTAGTGCCAATTTTTATTTTACTTATTATATATCTACTTCTGTTTTTATTAAACAGCTTAATTTTTTAGCGTATAAGTATTACTTGTAAGAGATCGAAAAAAAAAGTGGTGGGTGCATGTAGTGTATACCTCAGTACAGTGAAAAAATTGTGGCACTTATGCAGTCTACCAATTTCATGCGATATCCTAGCTGATTTTGTACTTTCACCAATG
The DNA here is from genome assembly GCA_000981365.1 of Subanguina moxae. Classification (NCBI taxonomy): domain Eukaryota; kingdom Metazoa; phylum Nematoda; class Chromadorea; order Rhabditida; family Anguinidae; genus Subanguina; species Subanguina moxae. The sequence continues at coordinate 3,134 of BBSZ01001758.1, read as the reverse complement.
CCCTTTATTATTATTTTCTTTAAAGAGTGACAGAAATTGTTGACTCACCTTGTATTTGTTTTGGTTTTACCAGATTTTTAGATTTTTACTCTTACCTTTACCTACAACGTATTGAAGTAAGGGTAAAGGTTAGGGTGGAAGATAAAGAGATAAGAGCAAAAAATTTCAAGGCAGAGTGCAGCTAGAGGCAAGAGCAAAAAACGAGGAAGCGAAAAAGAGCTAAGAAGACAGAAATTGCACTAAGGGATGATGCTTGATGTCTTTCCTGTTTTTGATGTCGTTCCACCACTTTTGAAATTTGAATGGGTGGAAATTGGAGAAAAATTTCATGAATCAAGCATTCAGGCTCTGACAAGTTTCTCTGACAAGAAAAATCATAGGGGAGGGGGGGGGGGTATCA
>BBSZ01001754.1:2281-13001 GCA_000981365.1 Subanguina moxae | reverse complement strand
TGGAAACCAGACATAATGTTATATCCAAACTAAAACTAATTGTAGGCTTTGTTATATCGAGATTTTCCAATTTCCCCAGCAATGTTTAACCAAAAGCACTTTTATCCATTCATCAATAGCAACAGAATTCAATAAAAACAATTAAACGGTCAGATTTGATATTTCTGTTGTTCTGCGATGCTTCCGTTTCTTCTAGCGATCTATGAAACTTTTTACTTGCTTGAACCAATCAACGGAGCCTCTCCCATCTCATCGTGTTTGTGTGCCTTAGGGAGTTGGAATGGGCAGGGGAATGGGGAACGAGAACGTGTTTTAGGAGGTTGAAAGTGATAGATGTTCTAGAGTTTGGCACAGGTATTGATTGAGTGGATGAGTTATGACTGGAAACTCGTGGAATATCCCCCGTGCTCACCAGATGGAAGTGAAACTGACTTCCACGTCAACGGGTCAATTTGCAACAGCCTGCAAGGAGGAATGTTGGTGAATTATCAGAATATTTATATCCACTTTCAAACCCCTAAAAGCGGTGTTCATACTTTGTAGTGTGCACACTATTGTCTTCCACTAAAAATAAACATCTAAAAAGTCATTCGAAAGAGGAAGAAGAGATGTTTCCATTGGTAGGTCATACGTCCATATGAGTTATGAAAGAAGCCTAATGAAAGAAGTCATTGAAACAACATCTCATAGTTATTTCTCAACCGAATACATATTTATTCATGTTATTTATTTATATGTTATTATCTGTTATTTATGTTTTTTTGCCTATAAAAATTCCAGTTACAACAATTAAATCTTAATTACAATGCCAGTCTTCTTTTGATTTTGTGAAACGGCTGCTTGGCTTTGCTCAGTGTGATTGTTCTTGCTTGGAACGGTAGCGTTATTGAAAAGACTCTTTCTACGTGATGCACATTTACAGAATAAGTTTGCAGTAGCTTCTCGAAGACTAGGGTTTAGGAAGTAGTAAGTAAAAGGCTGCGCACCTTAACGGTTGTATTTAAATATTAAAAATATTAAAAAAGCATAGCAAACCACTGCTGAAATTGTAGCACAAGGAACATACAAAAATGAGCCATTTGGGGGCATAGAAATATTGTATGTATGTGTAAAAGAAAGCAGTAGTCATGACCATGAAGCAAATGACAAACACTTGAAGGGAAAACTGCCTTTTAGTCCTCAGAGAGTTGTTATCGCCTGAAGCCTTGGAATGGACGTAGTAGAAAAGAATAGAATTGCCGGTGAAAAGCACAATTATCGTAAGAATATTGCTGATAGACTGCACGGTGCTATGGAATCGGAACGACTTATGCGGCACCACATTTTCAAAGCCGAAGAATGGGTCGAAGAACCATGCCATGTAGCTTAAATTTAGGTTAACAAATATAGTAATCATTCCTAATTAAAAAAAGGTATTTTCGTACCATTTCGCCTAATTTTAGCCAATTGGTCGCCCAATTATACGATAGATACAAATGAGTGTATAAGAACGGATGGATAGAACAAATCACTACAATGAATTTCAACTTTCGACCGCCCTACATACGATAAACAAGGGTTTGCAGCGTTTTCAAGCGGTAAAAAATATGGCAGTAGGCAGTTTTCGCTGTCTCATTGTTTAAAATTGATTGGTATAATTGATATTTTTTTAGGTTTTTTCTTTCTTCTGTACTAACGCTTGACGATGCAAAATCCTCACTCACTTCTATGCCTTGTTTACAGCATACCCATTATTTCGAAAGCCATTTCGCAGCATTTTCTTCTTGCTTCTTCCTATCTTTTCCGATTTTTGCTACAAATTAACTTTTTTACAGACAAATACATTCAAACGAGGACACCCTGTTGACACGCCTGCACAAGCTTCAGTTAGACAACATTTTGTGGCCCAAGGAGTCCCCTAAAACAACTGTTTATAACATTCGAAAGCGTTTTGACAATGATCTGCCAGTATCATGACAGTCGGGCTCAGGTGGATCGAATGTAGTAATGACACCACGTAAATTGGCAACTCTGAAGCGTCTTTTCAACAACAAGGACAGCATTTCGCAGCGCCAAGCTGCTGAACAGTTCCATGTTAGCTAGAAAACAATCCACAATTCTCTGCGGAAGCTAAAACTTAAAGCCCGCAAAAAACGCGTTCTCAGGGCACTGAACAGCAAAATTCGGACACCAAAGCTCTGTGTGAACGACTTAACAGACAATTTTCAAATTTTTCTTGGATCATCGACGACGAATCTTTTAAAAAAATTTTAAAAAGGCATACTTGGAATTGAAGATTATTGCTGGCTCATACATAACCACCTTATTTTTTAATTTCTTTTATTTAAGGTGTTTAAATAATAGCCAAATTACCTCGATGAATACGCAAACAGGAATTAGTAACCATAAGTAATTGCGCCAACCGTTAAAAAAAACACGAGAAAATTCTGGCAAATAAACATCAACGCATCTATTTATTGTGAGCAACATGCAAGTACAGCACGACCCTATCCAGGAAGCTTTAACATTTTAATATTAAGTAGGCTTTTAAAAATAAAAATTTACCTAAGCCGATAGTACCAGTAAAATATATTAACAGGGCATTTGTGCAGAACCTGCAATGCTTATATTATATTTGGCATGCATATGTCATGCTTTTTTGTGTTTTTTTTTTGTTTTTGAGCCCATCTTTTCTTTTTTTTTTCGATAGTATTTATTTTTCGTTTCGTACAAAGTGTCACCGGGTGAGGCAAAAGTTCTTGACCCCTTTTAAAATCTGATTCTTAATTATGATTAGGGTTGTCGAATCGAGAGGAAAAAACTCGAAAATTTTCGAGTTTTGAGTAGTTTCGAGTTTAGAGCGCTCGAAAAAAATTTCGAGTTTCCCTTTTCGAGAAGATTTCTAAACTTATTTTCAGGACAGTGGTTATATTTCTTGCCTTTACAAATTTGTCAGCATCATGCTCTCTATCTGGCTGGCCAATGCTTTTGTGCAGTTTTAGTCAGTTTTAACATGATTTTTAAAGTTTTGCTATCCTGCATGCAGAAACTTTCACCTTAGGTAGAAATAGTTTTTCTCACACATATTTTATCTTTTTTATTCTATCTATTCACTGTTTTCTTTTAATATAATATTCACGGAAAAAATTATTTTTAAATGCTTTGTATTTACTTTTTGTTGCATTGTTTATTATTGCTAAGTTTCTGGGTTATGGCTACATATTTAAATTTCGAAAAAATTAATAGTATTATAGTAAAGGTAATAAAAAAAAGTTTGCTTTTCTGGTGTAATTATTATATATCAGCTAACGTGGGAGGAACAGGTCCAGGATGAGCACGGTGAATTGAATTTTTTATAGGCAAAATTTTGGGTAAATTAAGTATCTTAATTTAAGATTTTATGCACAATATAATTGTCATGCATAGTAATTTTCTATTTCCTCTTTCAAAATTTATATATATAGCCTATAGATCAGATACTTAGCAATAAATATACAAGTTCAACAAAAAGTAAATACACAGTAGTTACGAATGAGTTATACTGCAGATGTTATATTGCAAAAAAAAACCCCAAAAACAAACACTGCTCCCTTCATTAATAGATAGCCACTCATTATTGAGCCTGTTGCGATTGTCAGAAAGTCCATAAATCCAAGAAAAACCATAAACTTATAGCAGGACAATTTGAAAAACATTGGCTTCAGCATAGTTACGAAGAATGGAAAGTAACAAAGCTATAAACAGTCATTACAATTAAAGAAAAACTAAGCAAACTTGCCAGCTGGAGAGCTCCCACTAAAATAATTAGGGCTCCCAAATACTCATTTTTGTGTCCCAGCTTTTCCCAATCCTCATAGCTGAGCACACTACAATTGTAGCGCTGTTCGTATATATCAGGGTGCAAAAAATAAATGTCCATTTCGAGCTAGAAGCAGTTCTACTCTGGCTGGAAGAGTTTGAAAGACATTAACTTTGCAAATTATTTCCAAACACACAAAGCTAAGGTGTTTCAAAGATTTCAAAGCCAAATAAAGGCTAGAAGCTAGTTTTTATGTACTTACAAGCAAATAACAAGAATAGTACACAGAAAATGGTTGTTTCAAAAAGCTGGTGGTTTAAAAATTGAAATCACCTTAATTTTTTTTTGTTTAAATTTTGGTCTCAAAAGACAATTTCGAACCTTTTCTAAAACTTTTTTGCTGGCAACATGGAAAGTAACTAAAATACACGAGTTTTATATATTTTTATTTATAAAATTTATTGGGTTGAGTAGTAAATTACCGCGTTTTTTTTTCTTTGCTACTTTCTTCACTTATATGTTTGACGTTTATTAAAATACAATATACCATTCGATAGCGCTTTCCTTGCTCTACAAACCTGTTGCCGTCCCTTTTCCGAAAAACGTAACCTCACTGTAGTTTTAGGCTCTTGAAATTAAATATCCAGGTGGCAAAAATCAGCATTTTCGACATTTGCTTTTCTTCTTCTTCTTCCTCCATCAAGTTCGGCAACAGAAGCAGCCCAAGAAATTTGCGGTTAAAAAAATAGCAAAAAAAAAGCGGGAATTTTCTGCTCAACCCAATATATAAAAATGTTCATAATTTGTTTCCTTTAAAGGACCGAAATTGAAAAAGCAGCTAGAGCTAGTTTAATTTTAGAAATTTGAAAAAACACCAGCTTTTTAAAATAACCATAGTTTACAGGCGTTTACAGTATTGTTAGCAAAGGACTGGAAGTTTGTGCATATATAGTGGGGATAATAATCCTTACTGGGAAATCGCCGATGGCATGAGAATGCTACCCCTAAATAATGCTGTTTTGATTACTCTTTTCCGGTCATAAGCCACGAGCCAATATCCAAAAATGGTTTGAAATGCCTTTTTACTTATTTAGACATTTTAAAGATTTTTTTGTAGAGAAGGCAGTTATAATTACAAATATTCTTCTTTTGCTTTAGTCTATTGAGGGATAATCTTTTAATTCAGATACTACTGTAACTTTTCTAAGGAAGTCTTCCGGTGCTCAATAGACAATAAAAAAATTTTGACTCTAAAGTTATCTGTCCAGTTTCAAGCATGGCGGTTACTTTTTTGTAAATGTGCTCTATCAAAATCCTTCTTCTTAGAAATATTTGCACCAAAAAGAACTGACTGAAACCTTTTTATTGTGGAGAAGTACAAGCAGCGCAGAAAAATTGAACTGTACTGTAGAATATTCATTTGTGGCAAATAAATTGATTAAGAAACAAGATTTATAGTAGAAGACATATTTACCGTATTTTCTCTAATAAAACCATGGTTGTCAAAACAACGAAAAACTAGAGAACAACGAAAATTTGAAAATTTCAATGCGATTCAACGAAGAAGACCAAAATTCGACAAAAAAACCAACGAAAATATTTTCGTAGGTTTTTCGTCGACTTTTTTTTTGTTTTTTTGTTTAGGTATCTGTCACATTTCTTATTCTTTTACGTGTTTCACTAGTGAGAGAAAAGCAAGCTAGGGTAAATTTACCTAAGTGCGAATATTTTCCTTATAAGCAAGTAGTTATAGATAAAATTAGGTCTAGCAATACATCAGGGAGCTGAAGAATAAGAAATACAAGTTCTAATCCAACCAACTGCTGATTTAAGAAAAGCTTACTTCCATAATGATGTACAATGCAGAAGGTTCCAGAGCAATAATTGGTTGTTTATTTAGTCCTCCATACTTCTTGCACCGTGAGTATTAAGCTTTAGATATCACGCCAGGTTTCACGGACCGATTTCAAATGTTGCTCAAACTAATTTCGATCGTGCTTTGCTCAACTTTCTTGTCTGCTATTTTCAGTCTCTCAATGTGGAGGACAAGGCTCTTATCTTATTGCTTGACTCTTACCAAGACACTGTGTAACTAATATGGATTCAACTGGCAAAACTGGAAGGGCTTTTCGCAGGCAATTAACCATACTGTTTGGCAATGGCAAAGATCGCGTTGGATGCATTTTATCGAAAGGTTGAAGCTAGGTAACTAATTATTCTAGTCGTCTGAACAAAAAAGCGGTACTTTGCTCAGCATTCTTGGATCCATTCGAACATGCTCGGCTAAGAAGTATAAAGCTACTTGTGCCAGGGGTTAACTATGATGAAGTGATTTTTGTAAATTTTAGTTTGAGACACCTTATATGTTTGTTTAGATGTGCAAGATCGTCGAACGTGAACCAGGGTTTCTTTGTCATGATGAATTAGAACTTTCTCCTCCCAAGCGCTTTGCAAAATTTCATTGTTTTGACAACCATGAATAAGACCCTACGTTTTTGATTCAAAATCGTGTTCTTGGCATTCTGTTTTCTACCCATTTTTGCAGATGACTCTCAGGCAATTTACCACCCTATCTTTAGCTTGTTAGCTTACGCTACAATTTGGGTGGCAAATTGCTTAAGAGTAATCTGCAAATAATGAATAGAAAAAAGAATGCTAAGAACACGATTTTGAATCAAGGGTGGGCATTATTACAGAAAATATAGTATATTTTTCAAAAAGGCTCATTTTCGCATTAATTTCATTGTACCTCTTTTAGTCTAAACCAAAAAACAGCAGCAACAAAAAGACTTTAAAAATGCAGCGTGGCAAACCTGACATTGCAAAACTTAAAACCTCAGGAATTTTCTAGACAATCTACCAAAATATAATTTTGTTCAAAACTTATTAGCAAAATATGAAACCAAAGTATACACAACTGCAAATCGCTAGTGCAGAAAGGTTACAGACACAATAATAAACCATAGATATTAATTGTGAAATATCGTTGAAGTTAAATGGGGTTCCAGTGGGTGTTATCCCAAGAGAGTTAATTAACAAATGGGGTAACGAAGATTGCTTTACTAGTTTGGAAAATACTTTATTAACAGTCCATAGCTGCGTGTTAGTAGTACTTTGAGTTCACCATCTTTTTGTTCTTTTGGCCCAATTAAGCAGTAGACTCAGACGTATAACCAGCTAGCGCTTTAGCAATAGGCGCGCCGGTCGACGGTAGGGTGAGGCCAGACCTGAAAATAGCAATAATCAATTGGTAAAACATCAGACACCAAAGAGACTTTTGACAGGTTGTTTTTTTCGTGCAGCCCGCATGTGTCTGACACTCTTCATGTGGATGGCAAGATTGCCTTTGCTGTTGGTGGCGTACTGTAAAGTGGCTGGGTTAGTAACTGGGAAGAACAGACAAAACTTGCCTGACACAACTCGCATCTGTAGGGATGGCAGCCACAAGTATAACTCTCTCCATCCACCAGTTTCGGGTGGAACTTGAGACAAATAGCACTAGCTTCTTGTTCACCGTGTTTTTCTTTCATGTGTATTTCTAGAGACTCCTACAATATGATTTGTCACAAAAATTATTTTGATAAAGTTGAATTTTCCTTGTATTTGTAGTGCCAGTTGCATTTTGGGCATTTCATGGTTTGAGTGCCTTTGTCTCTTACAAACTTCACTTGCTTGTGTAGCTTTGAAGGTGGGGTCGCTTGTGACTGGCTTTGTCTCGACTTGACCAGACAAGGTAGGGCGGGAGACAAACACGAGATTTTGATGGCCAGCAATTGTACAAGCAAGTCATTGTTGAGTGCAACTGGAAATGCTAGGATAGAAATTGTGGCCCTATACGATAACTGGGTTCGTTTTCTGCTTTGGTTGCGCTGTTGTTTTAGACCCTTCTCAGCATTTCTAATACGCTGAAAGTATAAAAAAAAACTAGCTTTTGCACTTTCTCTTAGGAGCGAAAGTTTTTGTATGTATCACACCCCCATAATTTTTAGAGCTACTCGCTTATACCCCCTCCCCTTGCAAAAAAACCAAGTTTTCCAAAAGTGCTTAGAAACCATTTTCAAGTAACAATTCTGGTATAAAGAGGCCAAAACAGTAGCTGAGAGGGGAATAAGGGCTGCATTGGAATGGGAAGGGAATAATATGAGGCCAATAATTTGGAAGGCCACTCACCCGTTTCCCTTACAGGACCTGGGAAAAAAGTGCCTCTAGACACATTCTCTGCTTAAGAATATTGCTCGCATTCATCTCGTAGGTAAGTCTGTGCGTGCCTCTCTAACACTTCAAGCCTCCTACGGCGCTCAGGGGCTTGGAGTTGAGATGCGCACACAAACATACCTGAGGCATAAATGACTCGAGAAGAGCTGTGGATGCATGAAAATAGCATGCATGCCAGAGCTTCTTTATGCTGTAGGTCTCTGTAAGGGAAACTATGTTCAAGATGTTCTCTTTTCCTGCAGAGTGGTCCCTTCCTTGTCCCTTTCCCTCCCAATACAGCAATATAATACAGTAGTACCTTCTCCTTTGTTCTGATTTTCAGCTTTCGGTTAAATTAGACGTAAGAAAATTACAGCCGTTTCAAATTGATAGATATGCGTAAAATGAACGAAAATAAAGAAAACCGGCCCTGTCCTAGAATGGGTACCATTTTTTCTTTTGGTCACCCCTATTGTTTTTTTTCCAAAATTTTTTTTATTTTGCTCAGGAAAATGGTGCACAAACTGCTGTTGAAGAGGGAGTTCCTTTCCGCATTCATACAAATAAATCTGAAGGTTTTTGGGCCACGATAAGCACAAAGTCAAGCGATCTATGGAAACAGCCATGCTTTGATGAAGGCAGTTTATCGTGAGAACTGTCGAGCAAAGTAGTGGAAATATTTGGAAAATTTTTTTTGAGAAAATTGCAAAAATCTACCCGTCAAATGTAGCTATTGTTGATATCAATGTTGTTGCCGGCATGTGTGCAAGTCATGCAAAGCATAAAAATTTTGACAAAAAACAATAGGGGGAATCAAAGGGAAAAATGTTACTCATTCTAGGACAGGGCCAGAAAACCTACTGTCAGATATAAAAGTAGGAGCATAAAAAGGACTCTTCGCTACAGCTAATGCCAACCACAGCCAAAAAACTTGGAAATCGATGTGATTTACTTTAGACAAGTCAGAGTCCATAGTTTCGAAAATAAAGCGAAGAAGCAATAGTTATTGTCGCAAAAATTTGAATAAGTCAAAGAGAATATTATGATAAAAGAGGTTTTTTGCTGGGCAAACTAAAATGTTTTCCAAGGAATAATCCATAATTTATTACTGAGAAAGTCTAATTACTTTACAACTTTTGGGTTTTAATAGCAATTAAAAGAAGAACAATATTTCCGATATGCCACTGAATTAATCCTTTAATTTTGCTTACAGTACTTCTTTTATTTGTTGCAGTGATAACTCATTAAAGACAGGGCTCCCAGACTAAAGGATTGTATAGGAAAGGGAAGAAAGGAGTTACTTTCTAATTAAGATCCACTCAGATAAAGAGAAGATTTTGAACACAGTATCCCTTACAGGGACCTACCGCATAAAGAAGCTCTGGTATGCATGCTATTTTCATGCATCCACAGCTATTCTCGAGTCATTTATGTCTCAGGTATGCTTGTGTGTGCGTCTAAACTTTAAGCCCCCGAGCGCCCCTGTGCTGAAGGGGCTTGAGAGTTAGAGATGCGTGCACTGACTTACCTGCGAGATGAATCCGAGAAATACCCTTGATCAGAGAATGCATCTAGAGACACTTTTTGGCCTGGTTCAGTAAGGGATCTTTGAAAAAAGTAGCTTCTTATTATTCCCTTCCCCTCCTAATTCAGCCCTTATTTCCCTCTAAGTTACTCTTTTGGCCTCCTTTTAGCAAAATTGTTACTTAAAAATGGTTTTTAAGCACTTTTGGAAAAATCGATTTTGGGGGGCTGTAACGAGTAGCGTCTGTAAACGAGTAGATCAAATTTCACTTGGCTGAATTTTGCTGCAAAAAGTTGGAGAAAAATGTGTTTTATGAGAATAATCCATTGCCACATTCAAATACCTTTTTTTTTTCTGCTTTTTTAGCAACATTGAGTCAAGTAATATATATATCTAATTAGAAAAATTAGAAAGACTTGTTTAAAAACAGTTGAGATAACGAAGCTTAAAAAAGTTGATTGGCTAAGTCATTAATTTAAAGGGCTAACTAGCTACAGCCTAAAAAAATTGAGAATGTTTTTACAATAAACCAAATCTGTTTGGTGAATAAAACTTTTTGGGAAACAAAAGATAGTGTCCAAAAAACTATTGAACCCTTTAGAAGGCGGAGCCAAACTTCTACAGAATTATCCTTGGGAAAAAGTGAGGGAATTAATATTTTCTTATTGAGCTCCAAAGATTGAAAATATTTTGCAATCTTTATCTACTATTATTTTATACGATGTATGTTACACTGCTCCGAGCAGTTTTATTTGGTGTCACAATTTGATTTTCAACTTTGAGCTGACAACAAAAATTCCTTAATTTCTTACTAAAAATATTTCTGACTGAAACAAAAAAAAAATGAAAACAAAACTGAAAGAAAAATTAAACTAAAACTCCATAGAAATAGAATAGACCCCCCAACGGAACAAACTACAGCAGGGTTTATAACGGCTGTACAACATTTGGTAAGGCGCATTTTGGTAAATGCGACATTTGGTAAGAACAGACAGGCTATACCCCCTTGATTCAAAATCGTGTTCTTGGCATTCTGTTTTCTCCCCATTTTTTTGCAGATGGCTCTCAGGCGATTTACCACTCTAATTGTAGCTGAGAAAATAAGCTAAAATTTGGTTGGTAAATTGCCTGAGAGTCATCTGGGAAAAATGGGAAGAAAACAGAATGCCAAGAACACGATTTTGAATCAAGGGGGTAGGGCCTGACATGTTCTTACCAAATGT
>BBSZ01001752.1:0-22892 GCA_000981365.1 Subanguina moxae | reverse complement strand
TTTGACCCTAAACCCCCTGAACCCGGTATACTCTCTGGTTCCCCTGGACCCAATATACTCTGTGGATTCGGTAGACCTCTGAACCTGCTGGACGCGGTAGACCCCCTGGAGCCGGTGGACTCAGAAACTATTTTATATTATGACATTTTACCATGCTTTGGTTACTGGAGCTGCGCAAAGAAGAGTCTTTAAATGCATTTATGGTCAAGAGTCTAAAAATTAAAATAACCAAAGATTTAAAAAGTGTCTAAAAGGTTATTTATAATACAGGTCGGCTTGAATTCAAATCTGAAAGCTTCTGTTGAATTTTCGCTTTGAAAAGTAAGAATTTGTAGAGCTTCATCAACGACAACACCAAAGAAGATGCTATTCAAAGAAAACAACTGTATGATTTGCCAGTTGGAAACATTACCTGGATAATCAACTATGCTGGAGCTGATTGCGAAGGAATAAATAAGGAATTGCCAAGTGAAGTCACTTATGAGGTATTGCTTTTAAACCTTCATTTATAGTAACTCCTTACAATACATTTAAGATAAAAGATGGTGGTGGCACTTTCTATTTGGCAGTTGGTTCACTAGGCACATTCTTTTCTTCTGCATCTACAGACAAACCCATCAAAGGAACAGGAGAGTTCAGCTTGGGGTGAGCTAAATTCCTTCTTTTATATAAAACTTATCTTTAAGTATATGACTATAAATTTCTTTTAAGAATAGATCTGGCCATGGACGAGGAGTACAGTGGACATTTAGCGTTGTGTCGCAACAGCACTGAAGGAACTACCAAAAAGAATCCATGTAAGTGACAGTTGGCTATATTTTTTGATTGCTTAGACTGTTTGGTTCACTTTTTGTAGCATTTGTTAGTTTTGTGTTTTGGGTCTGATATGGCTTTGTTTTCCATGTCTCGCAAAGTATTTTTTTGTTGCACATTGACAACGAGCGTTCCGAAAAAGCGTCGCGCCATTTCTCTGACCGAAAAGAGCTATCATTGAGGCTATTGATAAAGAAAGCAACAAAACGAAAGTGGCGTAGCAATGTGGTTTAGCGATGGGAATTCTGTGTGGGATTTATAAAAAAGAGAAAAGAACAGTCTATTCTAATTAGCAAGCTTAAAAACAAACAAAAAAAATTCAGGTGATCCGAGACGGAGCAACGACTTTTTCTTCTTTTTGAATGGATCTGAGGCTAAGGACTTTGATGACAGCACTTACATTTCTCCAGTAAACCAATAAAAAATTAGTACTTTGGTCACTTATTTTTCATTATTTAGCGCCAACAAAGCTACAGACTGGCAGAGGGTGCAGAAAGCACTAAAAAGGCGTCCGTCTATGAGTTTATTACAGTACAGCCTGGAAGGTGGGGTGAACTTTTACTGAAAATGATGAAGACACTATTGTAGTTGGAAACTTTACAAGTTGTATAATATTCCAAAGAAAATTGGTCAATTGACCATGAGCAAGGTTATTTTTGTGGTTATTTGTAGAAATCCGAGTTTTGTTGCAGGAAGAAGTAAACGTGAAGGTGATTGAAGGAGTGGACATCAAAATTGAAGGCCAAGGAGGTGTTTATTTGCTAGTAGTGACTGGTGAAAAGGACAAGGTGAAGCCTTTTGTTTGCTATTTTGATCTAATATTATATGCTTTTAGCCCAAGAAGACTCACGTCTTTCAATCGGTGAGAGTTTTGTTCATTCACCCCTAAATCACCCGGGCACCCCTAAATTCAAAAAAGTGTGTTTGTGACATTGTGTTTTTGACCTATGTTCTGCTGGTGTCTTCTGGGCATGTTATATACCAAAATGTAGACTAGATTATAAGCTACATTTTGGTGTATAACATGATCAGAAGACACCAGCAGAACACAGGCCAAAAACACAATGTCACAAACACATTTTTTTGAATTTAGGGGTGCCCGCTTATTAGAGTGAATGCGGTAATCTAGTTAATTCGCAGGTGCAAGACAACATTGTTCCAATTTACTGGCAGGTATATATATAAATTTTATTTTTTGCCGCTCTAAGAGCACGATAGGATCACGCGAAATTAGCGCCCCGACACTTGCGTCCCAAAAATTTTAATCTCTAGATTTTTGGGACGCAAGTGTCGGAACGCAAATGTCGTAGGGCGCAAATGTTGCGTGACCGCACAGAAGGTCCATGACTGCTAGTTCCCAAGTTTGATTTGATTTCAAGCTCTTCAGGTTCCCCAAATCGCCATAATGACTGCAGCAGAAATTTTGTTCTCAATCACTGGCTACGAGTTTGCGTATTCTCAGGTGAAGCAAAGTAAAATTAAATTATAAACTGCAATCGATCTCCAGGCAGCTCCATCCATGAAGTCCATAGTGCAGGCTCTGTGGCTTCTGACTGTCGCTTGTGGTGACGCCATTATCGTGTTTATAGCCTTGATGAAAATCCCTAATATGGCAATTGCGTTGGTTATGTATGCAGGTATAGCGGTGTGTACTTCTGCTCAAAAATACATCAAATTAAACCATTCTCTAACTTAAAAGGTATGATGTTGGCAGTTATGGCTGTGTTCGCCTTGCTTGCCATCTTCTACTACGACTACAACTTCTACACTGGCGATGAAACCAAAAGTCCAGAGAGCTCCGAGTTGGATGAAGGTGACTGGGCAGTAGATGCACCTAGAGATGCTCTCAATAAACGCTTGTATTCTCCTAAAGACTATGGAGGCACTAGGAACACCAATGGAAGACTCCAGAATACAGGCTATGTGGAGGAAGAGGCTGATGAAGAATCTTGGAAAGAGCACTTTTAAATGCGTTGAAGATAGGAAAGCATATACCTATATAGTGGTTATTGTTGGAAAATATAAAATATTTTATTTTAATAAGTGATCAAATTAAAAAATGTTATAAAAGAGCGACTCTACTGCGATACACAGGGTAAGTAGGAAAAACTACACTATTTTTTGGAATTTTGACTCACCCTCTACACTCCTTCCTTAATAATTTTTTTTTCAAAAGTGCGTTTTAACCCCTCCATACCAATTCTTATACGCTAAAAACAATATAAAAAAAACGTTGTATTCCACACTTTTTCCTGCCGAAAATTTGAATTTTTGAAATTCTCCATTTTTCACCTTACAGAGACCAAGGTAAATCGGCATTTTGTAAGGGATTAGAGCTGTAGGTTACTTATTCGACACTATACTATGCAAGATCTATCGAATGGTATATAACAAGTCTGCTAAACAAATTTGGAAAAACTTGTTATTAGGTCTTTAAAAGTACGACAGTGGTTATGCACCAATCCAACCACAACAACAGAAAGTAACAACCATAAAAAGGATGACAAAAATCTTGTTCTATTAAATTTTGCACAAATGACTTTGTCTGTGTGAAACAGACTGAAAAAGAAAAACGAGCAGCAATAGCAAGAGAAGGTGTATGGAAGTAAAGCCTTGCAAAATGTTAAATAGATGTGATTACTGTGTGTTCGGATCCTATTTCGCCTGTTCCTCCTTTATTGTTAGCTTTTAAGTCTCTTTCAGCCATTTTCTGTCTTCGAAAGACTTCATAAGCCTGGTTGTTGATCTCTTCAAAAGTGGCTGGAGACTGGTAATCTGTTAATGGGGTGTGCACCGTGGCTAAACTCTTGTCTGGCAGTCGCTTGCCATTGGTGTTGCTCACTTCTAGCTACAAACCTCTTACTTATTCAAAACAAAAAAATATATAAACCAGTTAAGCTCACCCTTAACCGGTTGTCTTTGTCTGACATTAAATACTTAGAATTAGCGCCAGGCCCAGAGATAGCTCCAATTTGGAAAGGGTCTGTTGAAATGGTGGCTCCTTCCAGAGTCTTCTTGGGCAACATTAATTTGCCTAGAATGTAAACCAAAAAAATGTTAGACAGTTGAATTAAAAACCGTTTTATAACTTAATAAAACTTATCTGAATCAACATGTGACCCAGTGGAGCAGTAATTAAGATGCTGAGAAGACTGCAAAATGTGGTCGTTATTCATCTTTATAAAACAAATCTTAGATTGTAGTCAATCCCAGCTATCCGGCCCCTTAAGACCAGTCCTATTAAGAGTATTATTGTCTTCTGTGTTATCTGGCATCGTGGGCCCAGTCCTTTCCCAACGGCCTTCGGTGGTTCTATTAGCGAGAATACGGTATGCGAATTACAGCTTTGCCCATTGCAAACAAAACGATGCCATCGTGAAAAATCGCCACTTTCAAGGTTAGAAAGCCGAAAAGCGTCAGTCATTCATTCACATTGAAAAGTTTACCATGTCTGAAAACCTAATTGAACATAGTTCGCCAGATTGGCGTCTGCCATATAATACTGCGCCAATATTGGGCCTAAAGCGGCCTGTAAAAAATCAACCATTATTTCTGTTACTAAAAAATGTGTACCTGGGCAGTAGCTTTAGGCATGAAAGACAGGGACAGAAAGCACTGTTCTTTAACTTTTAGGTTGGTGCACAAAGATATCAAAAAGATAATGGCCACTCTAGCTGCCAGACCAACCACCAGTATGGCCAGGGATTGACCAAACAGATCCCATGTAAGCTAGATTTTTGAGCAACATAAAAACTGACAACTGTTTAATGATAAACTTACCATAGAAAAGTCTATTAACAGGCCAATTAGGACAAAGAGCAAGGGTAGTAGGAATAAGTCCCACATAATTTTGAAGCCTCTCTCTTCTGGTCGAGTCTATAGAAAGGACTTGGATTTGGTAAAATAAAATCATGTATATTTTCTACCATTTTATGGTTGTCAATTTTCCACCTCATTGAAGCCACAATACTGGCCAGCAGCACGGCCACTGGCCCTGCAATTTCACACTTGATGGCTTTAGTGCCGAAGTAGAAGGCCAGAGATGTGGTGAAGAGTAAAATGGCTCTAGTGAAATGTGCTAGGTGGGAGTCGTAGCGAGGCAAAGAGCGCAACAATAGTCCTTAGAAAACAATTTGTCGAAGTCAACAATTTGTAAAAATATGCAGGGTGGGGTAATCTTTCCTCAGGAGTCTATTTTAGTCATAAATTTTTCAAATTTTCAGCATTCCGCCGAGATCTTCTTTTATTCGAAAGCTGAAAAGCTAGGAAAAAAATTGCTATTTTGGTGAGGGGGGGGGGGACAAACAGCAAAAGTACCACCAAAATAAAGCTATGAGAAAAAATTTCCCCACCCTTTAAATTTACCGGCAAGAATTCCAAAAAGACTTCCCACGAGAATTTCTACAGGAAATCTGGTCAAAGTGTATGATAGATCATCTAAAAACTTTAGCTTATATGACTTAGAAGATATACTGCTAATTAAGAAGCAAAACATAATTACCGTATTTCCTCTAATAGCTCCCCCCCCTAATTCAAAATCGTGTTTTTGGCATTGTGTTTTTGACCCACTTTTTCCAGGTGTCTCTCAGGCAGCTTACCACCCAAATTGTAGCTAAGACAATAAGCTACAAGTTAAGTAGTAAGTTACCTGAGAGACACCTGGAAAAGTGGGTCAAAAACACAATGCTAAAAACACGATTTTGAATTAGGGAGGGGGAGCTATTAGAGGAAATACGGTAGTTATTCCGTCCTGTAAGAGCGGTATATTTTTGCCTTCCGATTTAACGGGCTCATTTTTCTAAAAAGGCGTCCGTTTATCAGCATAATTCCATTTTATGTGCAGCTTTTTCTTTGTTTCAACTTGATGCCAACCAAATCAGACCCTAGTTGATTTAGGATAAGAATTTTTGAAAAAAGCTACCCATGGTAGTGAAAATAGACGAGCCAGCAATACTGAAGGCAGTCAGGCAGTAGATATTGTCTATAGTGGAACTAGCCAAAGCAACTTAATTATTTCACTTATTATTTTGTAACATTATGCGGACCAAACCAGTTGGAATGCCTTTTTCAACGCCTCTTCCCTCTTCTTGCAGCTGAATTAATATAGGCACTGTGACTGCAGGAGCAGTTGAGGCCAACACATAACTGCAAATGAACTTATAAATAGTGTGTTATCTTTTTCATAAGACTATGAGCTTGTTTGCCTTACTATGCGTCCTTCCAAAACCACATGCAACATGTTTTTTGCAATACTTTAGCACCTGAACCTATAGAAATCATATTTATTAGGCCCCTCAGGCAGACTATACTCTCGTTTTGGATGAGGGGGTGAAACCCAAAATCACTGACTGGAAGGTCACTTAATGTTGGTCAAAGATGACCTTTGCATTTGGGTTGCTCTAGATGTTTGAGCAAAAAGTGAATTTTGCCCGAAGTAAGGACTTAAAAATATGTTTTCTGTAAGCTTATAAACACTACTAATACAAAAAAAAATTTTTTTTAACTGGCTGTGTAAGGATATTAAGCAAGGGATTTTAATTATATCAATGAATACCCAAACAAGATGGCAGCATAAATAGGCAATCCATATATAAAATGTGAGCACAATACAATCGCCACCACTTCAATGGTAGTCGAAATTATGGCAAGGTTGCCACAAATAAACTGTCAAGTAAAAAGTTTAAGAAATTCTTCAAAATGATGCTAATGCTTTAAAAAGGGGTTGCAGTATAGAATACCGCCTTGCTGTATTTACTCTAATGAGCAAGCATCCTCCTCCCTCATCACGACGGTCGACGGTCAACGATTTTTTGCTGCTCAACCACCCGACAATTGGGTATTGATACTATACTCGAAAATGTAGCCCTGAATCTCAGCTACATTTTTGAGTATGGTGTCAGTACCCAATTGTCGGCTGATTGAGCCGTAAAAAATCGTTGACCACCGATTGTCGTGACGAAGGGGGGGGGGTGCCCGCTTATTAGAGTAAATACGGTATTTTTATTTAAAAATCTAAGTTTTCTATTCTATATTTTTGGTTCTTTTCCCTTATACCGACCTCAACCATGTTTATTGGTATCTTTTATCGAATAAACATACACTGCAGTCAAACCTCGATTTAACGGCCCCCTAGTTCTGATCCCAGGGAGGCGTTAAATCGAGGTTGGACTGTATCAGAATGCGAATCACTGCTGTATTTCTCCTTAAACACATGAACAAAAAGATGACTTAAATTCATTGACTAAAAGTTTAAAAAAAGGGATGAGGTCGAGAAGTACAACCACAAGGCAAAAGAAGCAAAGCTTTATTAACAGTACTGAATGTGAACAACTCACCAATGAGTTGCGCAATGATTCTGGGTCAAGACTCAGTCCACACCTAAACAAATTGCTACTATCATTAGAAATAAATTTTGGTGGAACCGTATAAGAATGACTACAAAAGCGGTGTGTTGAAGCACCCTATTCCAGTTGCTGTGTATAATCAAAATGCCTTGCAGAAAAGGCAGATTTGTAAACAAAATGCCAATTAAGAGCATGCCTTAAAACCAAAAACTACACTAGTAAATTTTAGAGCTCATCAAAAAGTTTACCTAGCAAAGGAGGCAAAAAAAAGTAGCTCATAAAACGGCCGGCAATCAGTGCTAGGAGCCAGAGAGCAAACAGAGAGAAGACTGTCGAGATTAGTAACTCCAATGGATTGCTTCCGGATATTGACATTTGGTCTTCGCCCAATACCACAAAAGAAGAGTTGGAGTCAAACGCTTGAGCCAACGACCTATTTGGTTGCTCAAAGTTGTCAAGCCTGAGCGGATGAAACACATTTCTGTCAAAAACGCCAACAAGGGCAAGATATGCAGTGAAGAGGGCAGCAAAAACTGTTAAGATGAAATTTGTCTAAAATATTGTAGCATTTAGAGAAGAGAAACCACTTTTCGAGCTGATAGCCTTTTTTGCAGCTGATGTTATTTTTCCTAGTGCACAATCTGTTCCATCTTTTTGCCTTGGTTTCCCATGTTATTCGAAACCGGATTCATGTGCCGATAAGTTCGATCTACAGCTGGGTTTGACCATTCTTTTACCTCAAATTTTAACATTGATATTGATGTTTCTTAGGCGAAAAATCGTAAGCATTCTGAATTTACCGGTCGTTTTTAGACAACTCAACAATTTCACCTTTTAAAAACCCCATCTCTCGGTTTAACCCTTGATCTTAACTCTCGATTTAGTCCGTTAAATCAAAAGTTGGATTTTTTAGAGGTGAAATTGTTGAGTTGTCTAAAAACGATCGGCAAATTCAGAATCCTTACGATTTTTTGCCTTGGAGACATCAATATCAAAATGGGCAAAAGATGTTGAAAATTGAGGTAAAAAAATGGTCGGACCCAGCTGTGGATCCAACTTTTCGGCATACGAATCAGGTCTCCGGTTATTATTGACTTAATTGACTATTCTATTTTTATTCTATTTCTCGTCATGAAAAGCTGTCACGAAATGAATTTTTAAGAAGTCGAAAATTTCAATAATTTGCCTTGGTAAACTCATAAATGAAGGAGCATCATCGTGACCCTGTATGACAGAGATGTAACGGACATACAAAAAAAAAATTTGTTAATATTTTTGAAGCAAACCTCTCGATGGTTGACAACATTAATAAAAGCGTTTCTTAGTCTTGGAGCAATCCTGTTATCCATTTGCTAAAGCGGCCAGAAATGTCTTTAATGAAAAGAGATCTGAATCCGCACAAAAGCTTCTTTTGTAGACTGACTTTAATAACAATAAAATAATAAGAGTAAAAAGGCAGAAAGTTTTGATTGTAAAACGAAAAAAAAAAGTATTGACCAAAAGAGAGACTACGAGCAAAACATTTTATCAATAGAGGGTTTGGAAATGACTAGAAGGATTAACAAAAACGAGATTTCCATTACTAATTTTTGTGTCGGCATTTTTTTGTTTGGAACTTTCAACTTGGGCTAACCAATGGTTAGTAACCATATAAAAATATTGTGCAAGAATTTAAAAAGAACTACCTCAAATACATTTAGGCTCGGCTATGCTTTCGTCGATTTCGAATTTCCTATTTTTTTGCCCTAACTTTCTCAGTTTTAAACAAAAAAATTTGTTTGAAGTGTAGAATTGTAGCCTGAGACGAGAGCTGGCTGTACACCATAATTTACGCGAAAATTTGTTACGAGGTACATTTGTTAGGCGGTCATCCTGTTACGCCACAAAAATTTACATATACAGTCAAACCTGGATAAGCCGACACCCCTAAATTCAAAAAAAATGTGTTTGTGGCATTGTGTTTTTGACCTATGTTCTATGACACCCTTACCTCCCAATTCAGCCCTTATTCTCTTCTAAGTTACTATTTTGGCCTTTTTAGTAAAATTGTTACTTAAAAATGGTTTTTAAGCACTTTTGGAAAACTTGATTTTTTGGGGTTATATTTTATGGTTATAATTTTTATCCTAGCAGCGTCTAAATTCCGAAGGGATCTAGCAGTTTGTGCGTTATCTGTGCACTTCTAAGTCTCTGCCCGCATCTCTAACTTTAAGGCTCTTGCAATGGGACGGTTGAACCAACGTTAGCTAGTTAATTTTATTACTGTCCACAATTAATGCTTAGCAAATGCGTTTTATTAAATTAAACATAATAAATACACGTAAATACAGACGTCTTCTTTAACGATCACATGTAAATTTTCTTTCGGAAATATCAGACTGTTCAAAAAGTTGCCTGGTATATTGAATTAAATTTTCACTCATCTTCAATTTCAGTTTTTCATCATCAGCAATACTCTGCAGAAGTATCAGCGACATCGCCTGCTTTTCCTCTTCGAGAAGGACAACAAAATCAGTGGAGCTGAGGCAGATGGAGAAGGAGATAAGACGCCGTTTGAGTCCAAGTCTGTTGGCTTCTGGGTTTGCGGATTTGGTGGAGTGATGGAAGGCATTGATGAAGTACGAAGGAGACTATTCGCCGAAGTGATATGTTGTTGTTGAATTTCTGATTGAAGTTGTCGAATAAAAATCCAAGGGAACTTTTTGAACAGTTTGATAGAATGCAGTTGTCTGTCGATACATCGCACCTCGATATAGTGCCTCTTGGATATATAATGCCCCTGGATATAGTGCCCTCATAAAGCCAACCCCTAGTGCGTGAGGGTTGGCACTATATCGAGCATCGACTGTATACCAAAACTAATTACTATTTCATTCATGTACTCTTTCAACAATGCATCTTCATTGGTTCAACATTTTCGGCTGTTTGGCTGGTAATTTCAACTGCAAAAAGAAAAAGAAATTGTGTGGTTATCTGCTCTGACTAACTTCTCTTAGTTCAGGTGCAGAGGCAGCAATAGCAGTTTGCGCTTGAGCTCGCATCCTTGGACTCAGGTTTTTGACTAGCAACGAAGGCATTGCAGATTTTCTGGGATACTTGCTGCGTCGCTCACTCTTTAATATTGGTCTGGGTGATTTAGTCTCAGCGGTTTCTTCTTTAATAAAACTGCTGCTAGGTCTATTATCAGGCTCTGATAATTCATTGTTGATAGAGTCTTTTTCCCCCAAGCCAAAGAGGGAAAACCTCCTAGTCGCAGCACTACTGCTATTACTCCTTCCAATTTTCCAGCCACCGTTATCCTTGCTACTGTTGAGCTCAGAAGTTTGGGTACTGACCATTGGTCTTAGATTCTCAACTAACATAAAGGGCATTGCTAATTTTTGTTCATCTCTACTACTTATTGCTTCAACAACTTGAGAGATTGCTCTTTTCCTTTTGGTGTTCATATCTGGCATGCTTAATGGTGGAGAGTCGAGCATCAGGACAGCTATAGAGTTCGTTCTTCGTTTTTGTGCTCTTTTGTTGGCATTTTGGATGGTGCATGGCTGCACTATTTTTGTGCCCGACTCACTCCTTTTAAAGGCATCCAAGTCGATTTTGAGTTCCAGCTAAATTTATTGAGTTATCACGTACCTGGGCACTTGGTTGTAACTTTTGACAATAGTTTACTTGGATCTAATCTTTGAACTTTTCATTAGCAATTTTATATTTCTTTTAAACAAATACTCCATTTCCTCTAAACATATACCATTTAGTTTGAAGCATCTACGACACAATTTTAGAGAATGGCTGTATGTAGTTTCACCTCTCAAATTCTCATTTGTCCCCTCAAATTGCTTAAACTTGATTATCTCGGCTGTTTTACAGTAAGTTTTTCTAATTTTTTTTTTCCGGAGTGTAGCCCTGGATCTGTTCATTCTAATGCAGCATCAGTTGACTCAACGTTGCTGGAAGAAGCTAGTGAAAAAGATCTGTTACGGAATAATCTTTTGCTCCATTCAAATACCTTTTTCAAGAAAGATCTATTTGCAATTTGTTGCTAGTGTATACACTCTTCATTGCAATTTAGGAATTTTACAAATTTCTATTACATGTTTTTAGCAGGCAAACAACACACAAAAGTTGTGGTTGCTGTTCATTTTTAATCTTCTCTTTGTTTTAATATAGTCTAGAATACAATAGAAGGATACACAAAAAAATAAATCGTTAAAATTTTTCATACAAAAGTGCTCTTTTGGCCGAATAGTAACCTTTTTAGGCGGGTTGGGGGCGCTAATAGAGCAGGGGGCATTTTAAAGAAAGTAGAGTATGCGTTTGACCTACCAGTTCTTCTTCTTCTCCTTCTCCATCTACACCCTCTTCACTGCTTGAGGAAGTATCAACTGCTTTTCCTTCCTCCCTGAATAGCTTTCTGTGGAGCAGAGTGTCTACAAAATTGACGTGGTTCTTCTTGCCTCTGCCCATCATAGATTCCACGTCTAGTGACTTCGTAGACACGACACTTTCACGGCGAAAACTGTTCTATGAGCACAACATTAAATTTCTCTACTCTTCAACACTAAACTCCACCTGCCAATCAGGCACTTCCAGTCTCACAGCTGGCTGTTCAGTGCAGTAGTGGACTGTAGGCCAGATATTTGCCTTTTTCCGTATACTTCCAGCAAACTTTCTGAACCTGTTAGTAAAGCCCTGCGCTACTTCTGACTTTTCTGTATCATTTTGTAAAGAATTTGGCGAGTACATGTTTCTGTTGGCAGCCATTTCTAGAGTGTCTTGAAGGCGTTTTTCTCTCTCCTAAACCTTGGTCTGGAAGCAAAAGAATATTTTTGTTTGCAAAATGACCTCATCTTCCCTCTTCTTGGCCAACATATGCTCTCTTCTCTGTTTGGAGATGAAAATCCAAGAGACTTTGGTCAGAAATATGAACAACTCGGTAAGAGAGATTAGACTCATGCCCATAAATAGACCCATATTACCGCCTATATCACTGAGAATTTCCGTTAAAGAGATGCTCTGAATCTGCTTGTATTGAGTTTCTATCATATCTCTGTAGAAAATATTTATAGCCACAAAATTTGACCTTAAATTGAATTTTTAAACAACTCTATAAGAGAGTGACAACCCCACTTGCCTCACATGTCCAGGTGTCCATTCACTGTTTCTTCTTCTAAGCCAAGCTAGTGAGCTACGGGAAAAGCCTTGAGCATATGAATTAAAGGTGTGATAGACTGTCCTCCGACACTCTATTTTGCAGGCTGTGCAAGTGGGCAGCACTTGGTAGATGTCATCTAACAACCAAAGTTTTCTTGGAAAAAGATCTATGCTGTTACGCTAGTTACCTGGATTTTCAGTATCTCCGGCTAAGATGGTGTTATTAATGCACTCATATATTTCATAGGGAGCACACACTCGAAACGCTAAATTTCAAAGTTAAGCTTGCAAAGTTAGGCTTTTGAGGACACGTTCACCATTTGACTTTTGAATACCGACAAGTGGACGTGCGACAGGGATCCCAAATCAAAGTTCCCAAGAGTACGGTTTGGTTATCAAAAGGAAGGATTTTGATTAGGAAAACGGCTCTTTTCGGTTTTTTCGGACCTCACCTAAAATTATACACGGTGTAGGTATGCAAAAGTAATTTTGCGTCAAGAACACGAAAATAGTTTTAGAATTGGTCTTTTATTCCTATTTACTCAATTTTTTGGACAATACAATTCTGCAATAGCTTTAAACAATTCGTCAAAGGGATCTCTATCTTTAATACAATTTCTCCACCACAATTCTTCCAAATACGTTGTCAAATGATGTCTAGCCGTCCCACCCTGGATTTTATTCCACTTTTTGGACGATCCACACATTCGCTCAACTGTATTGGTGTGTGTGTGTGCCCCCGTTTCTGAATCTACAAAATTTTTCGAGTGATTCAGGGTCAAATGAGTTAGAGTCAACTCATTATCTGATAAGCCGCTGTAGCCTTTCCAACTTTTGGTAGATCACGAAGACGCATGATAGGCCCATCAATGAAGTATGTAAAAAAGTTAAAAAAAAAGCAGAAAAGTTCGAGAAACATGAAAAATTAAGAAAATGAAAGACAAAAAATAAATAAACCGTGTATAAAAAATAAACCGGGTATAATTTTAGGTGTCGTCCGGATAACCGAAAAGAAACGAAGGGATTATGGTGAAATAAAGCAATTTATGGCAAATATATTTATCATTACGCACTCTTAGGTGCGGGTTTATCATTAGGTGCGGTGGTCATTAGTAGGAGTGGGCATTGGCACAAAATAAGTTAAAAAGATTTCAATAAAATCAGAGCAATAAGATCTTTGTAGACCAATACCCTTTGCTCGCTTATTTATAATGAATATTCAGTTGAGGTTGATGCGGAATGCAATATACTGCTTGGTTAACACTTTAGTTGGGCGTGGGAAGAAAAATTGTGAGATTTTTAAGAAGCTATGTAATCAAAACGTAAAATTGTGTGAAGACAACTCACACCCTTCCACATTGAATATATAAGGACTGCAGCCACACAACTGGTTGAAGTAGTTGGCTCTGCAGAGTGTTTTGCACTTCATCGAGCTATACTCCTCATCACTTTCGGTTGGAGCTGGATAGTCCCTTGGCCATTTTGGTGTGCAATTACCCCATTTGTCCGTGGGCAACAGAATGTACTAAATGATAAAAAAGTTTTTCTGTAATTTATAGTGTCTGAACATACAGTTGTAGGACTTATGGCAGAATAGACTTTACTGCCAGGCGAAACACTTATGCCTTCTGTTGACAAATGTACTCCAGCTTTGCTGCCGTGAACATAGTAGCGAAAGCCAGTTTCGAACTCATTCGCAAGTGGAGGACCAGCATCCATGTCTGAGTTAAGAATTATAAATTATGAGTCTTAAGGTCTGTTTAGGGTAGGTAAGCCTAGACTCAACATATACCCTGTTTCATATAGAACGGGTGGCGAGGCAAAATCCGGACTGTACTAAAGCCATTTATTTCTCAAAAATTTTTTTTTAATGAATTAAATTGGCGGAAACAAGTCTTTGTATATCCTTTTATAAATACTTAGGAGGGTCTACAACAGCAGAGGGACCAAGGCAAAAGATGGGCGTCGTTGGTGTATAGAGCCAACATATTGCATCTAGTCAAGAAAACTTATTTTCCGTCAGTTTGGCACTTGACACTCACCAAATACTCCAATTTGTTGCTCTGTGTGGAAATCAGCAATTATTTGAAGACTTAAAGCATGTGTTTGATCAGATGGTTGGTTCACACAAGAGAACCTACCCATTGTTGACTCCCGCCTGTATCTGCTGCTTCAACCACATTTCATCAGTTTGCGCCAAATCGAGCTGATAACACTTGCCAATATCTGTGAGGATGCCTCTAGCATATTGGCAACAGTCAAATTCTCTGCCTCCAAAGGAACATATCTTCATCATTTCAGTACAGCTCATCCTACAACCTCTATCCGGCTCAATAATTACAGCCAAAGCACTCACGAAGCATTCCAAAAGAAACCACTAAGTGAAAACTGTGGATTGGTGTGGGTGGAGTAGTACTCAAACTCTTGGTTGGCAAGTTCCAGATCTTGGGGATTGTTGACAGAGAGCAGGAATTGGACTTCCATAAAGGCCAAATTTAGATAATCCAGTAGTCTTCTGGAGAAACCTCCTGTCTTGTTCACATCTTTAAACTTTTTTTGGAGCAACTTACAAAGCAAACGTGTCCTACCTTCTATGTAAGCCTTTTTGATTGGATTATAGCTGCATATGGTTACAGCAGGAAATATTAAACCTTGCTCGGGCAATATAAATGAGACCTTAATCTCTTTGTTAACCAAAAGAATCAAAACAAAAAATCGCACCTGAGAGACGGTGGGCTTCTTTGTATACAACTGAATCAGAGAGCCAATCTGCCACATCAACATAAACCCACAAAAAAAAGTGGCACACACCCAAAAGAAGCGGTATTTGCCCTTGCTTCTGTATATCCTCAGTAGTCCATTTACTGTGGTTACTCCTGCAAATGAAAAATTGTGAGCATAATTTTAGAATATTGCTTAGAAAATTGTTGTGCCAAATCAAACAAAATGGCACAAGCGTTAGACTACGGTCGCAATGGCGACTGCAGCGTGTGACTACAGCTCCAAACTTTTTTCTATTGTGAGCAGAAATCACACCAAGTGGACATCCACTTGGTTCAGCTCAGACCTAGGACATCAACTACAGTTGTGGTAGGTAATTAAATGGCTGTACACCATAATTTGTTACGAGGTACATTTGTTACGCGGTCACTCTGTTACGCCACAACAATTTGCATGTATTCATTTACAGTACTCATTTTTTAAAGGATTTTTTCATTCTGAGGCACCACAGTAGGCAAAAAGACCTCAGAAATTTAAATCTGGATGCAGAATTTCAAGAAGAGGCTTGGTTGCTGAGATATGATCATAGCCACCAGCGAATTTAGTGTTTACCCTTTTTTCTCCTAGTTTCTATCATATCTCAGCAAGCTAGCGTCTTTTTAAAATTCTGTTTTCCTGACGTTTTTTGCCTGCTGTGGTGCCTCGGAATAAAGAAATCCTTTCAAAAAATGAGTACTGTAAATGAATACATGCAAATTTTTGTGGCATAACAAAGTGACCGCGTAACAAATGTACCTCGGGGGTAAATTATGGTGTACAGCCAAATGAAATTCAACATTATAAGTATTCCATTTGAGACAAAATGCTACATCTACGATTAGGTACACTGCAGGTGTACAGTTACACCTACACTGCGCCAAAAAGTAAACAAAAAAAGCCTACACTGTAGGTGTATTTTTCCAAAACACTGGAGGGGAGGGGGGCGCTTATTGTGAACACATTCTTAAACGGTCTACGCATAAAAAGACAGTATGAAAAATTGTTATTAGCTAGAGTTAAGGCAATAAATTCTAAAAGCTTGGCCTATAAGAAGCATGAAAATGACCAACGAAGTGCTGAGTCTCTCTAGACACTGAGCTCATGCCTCTAGTCCTGGCTATCCTTCTGAAATGTTTGGCCGGCACATGTACAATTAGTTCGGATGCTCGGCTTGTCAACTTCTTCGCCTCGTTGGACAGTGACAACCGCATCTGACTTTATTAAGATTCTTTTCAAACCAAAAATATGGATAAAAGTATGTAAAAAACCTTGAACTTCTACTACCATCTAGCTCAAGTGTATGTGAATCAAGTTCAGCTAGACCATCTACACTGTTGGACTTGCATTTTGTGCCGATACTACCTCCGTTCTCGTCCACCACATTGATTCTCGGAGGAGTTGGTGAGGAGAATCTGGATACTGCTGCACTCGGGATAAAATCATTGACTGAGCAAGGTGAGGCCGAGCCTGTGTAGAACATGTCTAGGTCAACGCTTCCAATGGCTACCGATCAATAGGGTCGACAGGTGGTCATTTGCAAGTTGAACTTAATATTATTGAAGTTTATAATAGAAAACAACATATTGGTCCATTATTTTGAGGTTCTAGCAGACCTAGTCAACACATTTTCTTATCAGCGACAAATTTGTGAATTTGAAATTGAGACAGCCACTTAGTTTTTGACTAGGGTTGGCCATTCGATCAGCCGAAATCGATTATTAATCGAAATTAACCGATCTTTTTCAAAAACTATCACTTCGATCAATCTAAAATATTGATCAACTATCAATTAATCGATCCCAATGATCCAAACGCTTTTTGGCCGGTCATCAACGCTTTTGTCCCGTTTTTCGAAACGTCCGCACCATTTTCTGGGCACGGTACATGTCGATGTCTCCAGGGCAAAAAATTGCAAGGATTCTGATTCTGTTACCGTATTTACTCTAATTCAAAATCGTGTTTTTGGCATTGTGTTTTTGATCAACTTTTTCTAAACAAGTCTTAGGCAAATTACCACTCAAATTGTAGCTTATTGTTTTAGCTACAATTTGCGTGGTGACTTGCCTAAGAGTCGCCCGGAAAAAGTGGGTCAAAAACACAATGCCAAAAACACGATTTTGAATTAGCGGGGGGGGGGGGGGGGGGAGCCTTCTATTAGAGAAAATACGGTAGTTGGTTTTATAAATCTTAACAAATTCGCCCTAAAAAAAAAAAGGCCAATTCTCGTTATAAGATGCCCATAGTTGGAATTTAGTAGTATCTTATACCTAGAGACCGGATTCATATGCCTTTTAACCAATTTAACCAAGTTGAACCAAATCGAGTTTAGGATGCTCAATAACTGGGCTGCGGGATAACCAAGAGTCAACTGTATGTACGCAGTCGCTGATTAGCCCTCCACAAACACTCAAAAAATAAATCTAAGCTAGAGTGGGATAAATATAGCCTCTATTAGCTTCAAAAATCCACAACTCTCTTTACAGGCAGCTTAACTTCATCAATGTCGTAGATTATTATAATAGCTACAGTCTACAGCTTTGTTTACTCTATCCATTGAGATCAGCTTGACACTTCTTCATTCCGTGGCTGTTTTTTACATTAAAGTGTCTGCTAGGATTGATTGGTTTGTTTGAGGTTCTGCTGGCCTTTGTTTGTTTGTTGACTTTGGGGAGAGTTGGATTTATATATCATTTGTCACCAACAAAGAATGGTAAAAACTTTATGATCAATAGTTTGCCGAAAATGCAAATGAGTTAAATTGATTTGTGTGTTCACGCATACAATCTATTACCACTAAAAACTTAATCCATCATTCATCAATACACTCTAAGCTTAGAAGGTCGATCACCGACTCTAGTTTAAATATTTCAAAGTTTTATTTCATTTTTTACTTTTTGCTTTTTTTTGTTTTATAGGCTAGAAATGAACTTACAATCGACTCCACTGAATTATATACCCGCTCCCCCCTTTCAAATATAATATACCCCCTTCCCCCGAATGTAACTACCGCTAAATACGTGTTTTATTTACCCTCGGCTATTTTGGTACCTTAAAAGGGTAAAGGACGCTACTCCAAGTTGCCGAGCCAAGTTGCCCTCGCAAGGGGGCGACGGTGCGTTTGAGAATTAGAGATGCACGCACAGACTTATCTGCGAGATGAATCCGAGCAATATTCTCGATAAAAAAAAATGCATCTAGAGGCACTTTTTGCCCTGGTTTTGTAGGGGAGACGGGTGAATGGTCCTTCATATTAGTGGCCTCCTATTATTCCCTTCTCCATCCAATACAGCCCCTATTCCCCTCTAAATTACTCTTTTGGCCTCTTATTAACGAAATTATTACTTCGAAAAGCACTTTTTAAGCACTTTTGGGGGGGGGGGCGAGGGGGTATATCCTGGTAGCGTCAATCTTTTTAATTAAATGGGCACATTTGAAGATCGATAAGGAAGTGGAAGACCAAAAACAGTGAGAGCTCCTCAAATAAAGCGTCGACTGAAGCTCGTGTAAATCAGCATTGATTTCACCTGATTTCATCGATTTCAGTCAGTGACCGCCGTACAGTCCTAATCTCACTGCTCTCGACTACACAATTTGGTCCATTTTGGATGCAAAAGGCAACAGTCAACGGTATACAAGTCTAGCTCAACTTCGTGCAGCTCTCCAACGCGCATGGGAGGCAATCGACGTAGAATTACTCGTCTCGGTGATTGAAAAGTGGCGAAAAAGGTTGCGCTCCTCTGTGTGGATGGTTCAGCTGCTGGATAGTTCAGAAGTTGTGTCCAGCAGCAAGTGAAAGTAAAATTTTTTTTACTTTTTCTTAACTTTATGCTCATATCTTTACAGTTTTAGTGAAAACTACAGCACAAATAAAACAGACCCGCTTTTTTACGCTTTTATTTGTTTACATATTCCAAGCTAGCGGTTATCGTTGCTCCATTCTATAATCATACAATTTTGTTTATTCTTTAAAAAGTGAAAGGAAAGCAGCCGAGTTTACAAGCATTTTCTTCTCTTACTCTTTTTTCAAAAAGCAACTTTTATTATATCATTTTTTATTTATTCAAAACATTGACGCTACTAGCGCCTAACTCCTCCCTCATGTTTTTTTTTACTTGTCAAGGCTTTAATAGAACAATAAGTGCTAAAAAATAACGACGAAAGCTGGTTGTTAATATTAACTTACGACTTAGCACTCGGATTAAAGCTAAACTCTCATTCGCCTGCCAAACTCACATCGCTGCTCCCACATGCTCACTAACTCCCACCTTTATCTCTCATTCACTCGTAAAAAAGTATATTGTTTTTTTTTGGGGGGGGGGGGGTATAGTACAGTAGCGCTGTTTGAGAAGCGCTATATGAGAAGAGGACAGTTTTTTTTTTTTACCTTGGTTCCGCCTATTGTTTTAGAGCCTTGTAAGCATTTCTAATACGCCAAAAACGATAAAAAAAATATTTTACGCATTTTTTCGTTACACAAAGCCGGTTTTTGGAAACTCGAAAATTTTCCTATTTTGAGTTGGGGAACCAAGGTAAACAACCTTGTAAATTGTATTGGCTGTACACCATAATTTACGCGAAAATTTGTTACGAGGTACATTTGTTACGCGGTCACTTTGTTACGCAACAAAAGCTTACACGCTAATTTTTTACGCGAACATAATTTACGTGCCAAATTGTTGAATGGTCTCTTTGTTACCAAATTTTTTACTACGAGACTCTTTTGTTAAGGAATCTATTGTTTAAGCAGATCAAACTGTAATGGTAAGAGTAAACATATGATTAGAGTCTCGCATAAGTATCGTTGAAAGCACTATACGAATAGATTTTCTCTAATGCGACTATAGACAAATTTTCTGGCTTTATCCCTTTGTCTATTTTTTATTGTTGTTGTAGAAGGAAATGGCGTAAAAAATATACTTGTGATGGTTTTCGTGTGCATATAAATTATAAGTTGACAATTGTTTTTGCTTATAGCTGTCGACTGTGAGATGTTTGACTATGATTAACTGTAACTAATCTTATTCCCAGCTAATGAGTGTCGACTGTGAAATAGTTATCTGAAATTAACTATGCCAGCAATATACCACCTAAAATTTCGGCCACAAACAAAATATCCCCTTTCTCAGGCGAAATATTAAGATTGGTATACCTCCTCGATAGCGTATAAATCGGGCTCAAGTCCCAAGCCCCAAGCAAAACCAAACCTCAAGACTTTTAATACAATGTGACCTTAAAAAACGCAGTGTCGGAAGCGGATGGAAAAACATCAAGCTCTCAATTAATTGAAGTTATCAAAGCAGTTCTTATGACTCTTAACAAAACACACGCTTAGCAAAACAAAAATTAGCAAAAAGACCACTTAACAAAAGAAAAATTAGCAAAAAGACCGCGTAACAAAATATTTAGTAAAAAATTAGCGCGTAAATTTTTCTTCGCGTAACAAATTCTACCGCGTAAATTATGGTGTACAGCCATTGTATTTTCTGACCCCAGGTACTTAGACATACAACTAAGCCTTAAGCTAAGGATAGGCCAGCGTAGGTTAGCCGAGACTCAGTGTATATACCCTGTTTACCCATGTTTAGTGGTTCACGGCTAACCTACGCTGGCCTACCCTAAGCCTTGGTTGTACGCCTAAGTGTAGTACCGAGGGTCAGAAACTATTTCCCAGTACAACTTTCCGAAAACCGACTTTCTGTGACGAGAAAGTGAGTAAAATAGTTTCTTTTTTTTTTATCGTTTTTAGCGGATTAGAAATGCTTACAAGGTCTAAAACAACTGGGGAGGGGACCAGAGCAAAAAAAAACTGTTCTCTTCTCATGTAGAGCCTATTTTTCTATAACAAAAAAAAAAAAAGTGACCAAGGCAAAAACACGGCTTTTTTACTAGGCTAGAGGACTTATTGATTTTAACTATGCTACGTTCTAGGTCTTCTCATTTCCTATAGTCTTTTGCTAAACTTTTGCTATTACTAATAAGCAGTAAAAGCAAATGAAAGGAAGAAAACCATGGATATTTAGGTGTTTAGTGGCACAAAGAAGTCGCTATTGACATTGTCTTGTATAGAATATTTAATAGGTATAGCAGCAGTGCATTCGAAACTATTTTTGACAGCTCTTTTTATGTCCTCATTATTGCTAAATAATGGCTGCATTGTTGCGACCACCAAATAACCAATCAAAACTGTGACTCTACTCGATTATACCACTCCCCTTAAAAACATGCACCTAGAAAGGCCAAGTACTTGTGGTGTGAAGGTGTCGGTAGACATATTATTTTTTTAAGGAGAGGGATTGGTATAATACAGTAGTAAAAAAACCTTTAGGTACTTGTTCAGCTGGTGCCCTACCTCTATGATGCCCATTCTACGCAAAATATTTTATTTCGGCAACCTCTCATTTTTTGCAGACATAATGCAGACTAATTTTATTCCAGAAGTTATAAAACAGATCGTCACCGTCAAATATCTTTCTCCACAAAAATTCTTCAATATAACTGAGAAGGTGAGTTCGCGATGTCCTATACTCTTTCTTGTGCCGGTGCTTCAACTTTTGGTGCATCGATTCGACTCCTTGGGTGTGTACAGATGGGTCTTTGGGATTGGCAAAGTTTTCGTTATGGTTGACGATATCGTGTTCGTATCCTCGAGGCAAGTTTTCGATAGCGTTATAAGCAAACTAATCATCGGTGAAAATTGTAGTCCCAGGTAAAGTGTACTTCTATCATCAAGTTAAAGATGTTAGAATTAACATTTCGCACCTGGATAACGGCGTCTAGTGTCTTTGCAGTCATCTATTCTCTACTGGCTTGA
This sequence comes from Subanguina moxae, assembly GCA_000981365.1. Taxonomy (NCBI): domain Eukaryota; kingdom Metazoa; phylum Nematoda; class Chromadorea; order Rhabditida; family Anguinidae; genus Subanguina; species Subanguina moxae. The sequence goes on along the minus strand of BBSZ01001752.1, from coordinate 1,013 downwards.
CGAAGCACATTGCCTGGTTACCGACGGTCTCTCGTCCTTTCGTTCGATCCCTGTGACAAGCCGTATAATATAATAGGCGTTAGATGCATCAGCAAGTTTATTGCTAATTGTGTGGTAGGGCAGCAGCTGTACAAGTACCAAACCTTATTCATTTTAATTGTCTAGAAAGTGACTGTGTAGAGTAATCCTTGCTTGTCCAAACACGCCCGCTAGCTGGGATTAATGAAGCGAGGATCAGTGCTCTACCGAAGATTTACTTTTATCTCTTTTATAACCAGCTTAAGTGGCTTACTACTGCTCTATTATTCCTGCAAAAAAGGCAGTCTACAACTGACAGCTCCATGTTCTAAAATAAACAACGCTGGAGACATAAACTTTTATACCAACTCTTTGTTGAAGGCAAATATTACACTTGAGTACTCTCTCGAACATCTCTGAAAGTTTGTCTTTGCAGAAAGACTTTGGACGAGCACACTCCGGAATCTTGACTGCTCAGTACCATGATTTGTTGCCGCACCTAAAACTTGTCGACAAAGAGTTTATTGAGCCGATTGTTTGGCTGAGGACTGAAAATGTGCTTCGTTCTCCCCCTCAGTTTGTACTAGGCATACCTACCACTCATAGGTTACAGGTAAAAATCTTGCAAATGCTTTCTTCTTTTTTGTTTATACAAGCCCGATTGTTTAGGCCAATTACTTGTCGGAGACTTTAAATAGTTTGCTAACAAACTTGGCAGAAGAAGAGTTACATCTTGTTCAGTTTGTAATGGTGCATAGACGTTTCGCAAATATTTGCAAATGCAAATATTTGCGAAACGTTTCGCAAATTTTTGCATTTGCAAATATTTGCAAATTTTATAAATTTTGCCTTGGTCCCCCAAGCTCTTTTTTTTACAATTTTTTTTTCTTATAATGTATGTGTTCGGTATATGTGTTCTGTGGACCGCCGAAAAAAATGCCTTGGTCCCCCCTGTTGTTTTTTCATCACTTTTTTGGTCTTTTTTTATTTCTGGC
>BBSZ01001746.1:0-10535 GCA_000981365.1 Subanguina moxae | reverse complement strand
CCACGAGAACAAAATCAACATCTCCAAATTTGTTCAACAATTCTCCTAACACTTTAGCGCATAACATGAAAGGTTTGAAAGAGACCAAATACCACCTTGGGTCGCAGTATAGAACCCTGGACTAGTCGGTCACACAAATCGGCCCGGGTTTCATGAGAAAAAGGGCGTGTTTTGAGCTTTCCGAGAAAAAAATTTTCGAAGCTATGATAGGGATATAATGGTTTTTGGGTTAAAAAATGCTTCTCCAATTTCTGCCCACTCTGTAGAATTTTATTTTGATCAAAAAGGCGATTAATAAACGCAAATGGCTATTTTGAAAAGCTATCCTCATGACTAAAGACCGGATTTGTATGCCAAAAAGTTGGATCCACAGCTGGTTCCGACCATTTTTTTCCTCAATTTTCGACATCTTTTGCCCATTTTGATGTAGATGTCTCTAAGGCAAAAAATTGTAAGGATGCTGAATTTGCCAGTCCTTTTTACACAACTTTTACACAACACCTGTAAAAAATCCAACTCTCAATCTTAAGGACCAAATCGAGAGTTGGATTTTTTAAAGATGAAATTGTTGAGTTGTGTAAAAAGGACTGGCAAATTCAGAATCCTTACGATTTTTTGCCCTAGAGACATCTATATCAAAATGGGCAAATGATGTCAAAAATTGAGGTTAAAAAATGGTCGGACCCAGCTGTGCATCCAGCTTTTCGGCATACAAATCCGGTCTCCATTAATCTGTTGCCTCCGATTTTTTAAAATTTCTTTTTGGTCTTGAAAAGAAAAACCGACTTTGCAATATACTATTTCAATCGACTACTCTCTTTTTTAACGTATTTTTGCCAATTTTCGCTCACGATTTTTGAAAGAACAAGAAAAAGTCCAAACGCCCACATTGGAGGACGAAACAAAAACAAGGCTTTTTAAAGAGAATCCAAATTTTATTTAGAGGGCAAAAGGCAGCAGACTTTTTTTTTGAGAGAGAGAGCACTTATTTTGAGAGCACAACCTTGCCTGCTGCTTGTTGACCCAACTATTTAGGCAGCGGCGGCAAGTGAGGGAACATGCAAAGGTATTCACGCACACTCTTGCTTATTTGCTTTTCGATAAGAAATGGAGCAGACTTGAAATGAGGTAAGAGGAAAGACGCGTGAACTGTCTTGTGTCTAATACAGGGATCATCTCTTCAGTCTACACCTTGTGCCAATCCATTTGACAAGCAAGCAGTGAATGAAATTGTTACAAGAAATTGTGCTAATAGAGAAGAACAAAGTACACTAAATCGAGTTCTCCCAAACAAGTTCTCCCTTTTTAACCAGTTTCGTTTGTTTTAGGGTCTCAAACGTGAAGAAAACATGTTTCTAGGTGTGTGTGTACATCTCAACTAGGGTTGTCGAGTCGAGTCGAGTTAAACTCGAAAAAAACTCGAAAACTCGAAAATTTTCGAGTTTCGAGTTCCGAGTCGAGCGCTCGACTCGAAAATTTTGAGCGCTCGACAACCCTAATCTCAACCCAAATCTTCCAAGTCTCCTGTCCCAGCGAAGGAGGCCTAGGGCATTTGAGAGTTAGAGATGCGCGCACTCACTTACCTGCCAGATGAATCCGAGCAATACCCTAGATCAGAGGATGCATCTAGAGGCACTTTTTGCCCTGGTTCAGTAAGGGAGAAGGATGAAGGGTGTCGCGGATGCGAGGGCTGTAGAAAAAATTATCCCTTCTATTTTCTTACAAAGGGCTTTTCAAATTAGTAGCCTCCTATTACTCCCTTCCCCTCCCATCACAGCCTTTATTCTCCTCTCAGTTACTATTTTGGGCTCCTTTGAGCGAAATTGTTATTCAAAAATGGTTTTTAAGCACTTTTAGATAACTTGATTTAGGAGCGGGGATATCCCAGCAGCGCCAAAAAATAGGGTGTCCAGCTACTCTCCAAAACCCTTTAAGTTGGTCCCCCAACGCAAAAAGTCAAAATTAAGTCAAAAAAATTGCCCAAAAACTGCCTTTCCCACTTACAAACATGTTTTCTACACTTTTTAGACCTTAAAACACACGAAACAGTGAATAAAACTTATTCTTGGGCGGACCTGATATAGTGTACCCCTAGAGAACACAGCTTTTTGCTGGCAATTAATGGTTTTGTGGGGGAAAAAATGATGTAAATACCTCATTTCTCTCAAAAACGACCCTATCTATACAAATTAGGCTGTCTAATAAACCACTAGCTTGAGAATGTTAATTGGAAGGGCAGACCAAAAACATTTTCTATCTGCAAAAAGCTGCAGATAAGCCGACAAGTTAAATAGAAGAATATCCATTTCAAATTGCCAAAAAAGAAAACTGGTTTAGGAGTGAGAAGCAGAACACATCTCTGGGGCAAATAAACCACTAAAAAGGAGGAAAAGCAGTGGCTATTGTCACCACTATCCAATTTGCACTCTCAGCCAGCCAACAATGGCGTCTGGGTGTGAGCATCTTTCTCTTGGCGCTTATCCCGTCAACCAAAAACAACAAAAAACAAATAATTTGGCGGCGAGTTTTAAAACAAACACTTCGAGTGTCGCTTCCCTCCATCCATCTCCATTTGCGGTCAGGCACGCAATTGTAGACGAAGGATGAGGAGGAGAAGTAGACAAAAAGCTGCCGAAAAGCAATTAGACGCAGGAAAATTTGATTTTAGCCGAGCTCTTGTCTTTGCAAAGACATTAGCAACACCCTAGAATTGCCAATGATTGTAAAGTATGCTTTTTATGGGTTATAACAAATTTTTGCGTAAATTATGGTATGCAGCCCACCACCAGCTGACAAGTTGTGCGCAACAAAGACTTTTTAGAAGAAAAAATGGATGTACACTATAATTTACGCGAAAATTTGTTACGAGGTAAATTTGTTACGCAGTCACTTTGTTAGGCCACAAAAATTTGCATATAATCATTTACAATACCCATTTTTTGAAAGGATTTCTTTATTCTGAGGCACTTCGATAGGCAAAAAAACCTCAGGAATCCAAATCTGAAGACAAAATTTCAAAAAGAGATTTAGTTGCTGAGATATGATCAAAACTAGGAGAAAAAAAGGATAAACTTTAAGTTTGCAGCTGGCTATGATCATATCTCAGTAATCAAACCTCTTCTTAAAATTCCGTTTTCAGATTTGAATTCCTGAGGTCTTTTTGCCTACCGGCGTGCCTCAGAATAAAGGAAATCCTTTCAAAAATGAGTACTGTAAATGAATACATGCAAATTGTTGCGACGTAACAAATGTACCTCATAACAAATTTTTGCGTAAATTATGGTGTACAGCCGAAAAAATAAGTTTGAGCAAAGTGAGTGTCAAAAACTGCAGAGACTTTACAAAATTTTCTACAACTAACAAAGGAATTCCATTTTTTGTCTTTATCAATTACAAAAACAACAGGTTAAGAAAACAATTCCAATAAAACAATTTCTTATTTGACTGTTTGGACAAAAAATTAGAGAAAGTATTGGCTGGCGCCAGCACATACAAATGCCACCTCTAATTGAATTAATTTGACAAGAAGGAAAAAGAAGAAGGAGAACAACTTGGTTGTACGCAAATTAAACCATTAGAAAAGCACGAATTGTTGGGAAAAGAGAACATAACTGACTCATTTTGTCCTCTGGCAACAGCAGCCGTCTTGCCGGAAATGAAGAGGAAAAATGATGATGATGATGGTAATGACTTTTACTCCACATTTTTTAATTACTTCTATTATTAAGAAACAGAGCTGAGGAGAAAGACAATTTTGCTTATTTTATGCAATCTACGATGTATTGGGAGAAGTATAGCCAGAACTTTCTGGCTAGAGTGCCGACCAATTTTGGCAATTTCAACCAAAGATTCAAATTAAATTTGGACCTGGTTATTATTGGCCTTGTAAATTATCGGGTGATGTAAAAGCCCCCGACCACTTCCACTTCTATTTCCATTTCTAATTATGATATGTGCTGTATGAAACAGAATTTCTGGTGTCATTTGAAAGCCCTTTTTGTCGTCTACAAAATGGTATATAATTTTATTCAAACAACACCAATAACAACTGTTCAAAATGGATTTTCTATGGTCTTCAGTCTCTATGCCTTGCTGATAAAGCTTGATAATCGCCGGTCTCAAAATGCTCGTTTCTAAACATAAACTTAATCAATATGAGAGTCACATTATATATCAAAATGGAAGAGCAGAAAAAGGGTTTTCAAATGATACTAAACACTCCGTTTGACAAAGCACATACCGTATTCTCTCTAATAGAACCACACCCTCCCCTAATTCAAAATCGTGTTTTTAGCATTGTGTTTTTAGCCTACTTTTTGGAGACAACTCTCAAACAAGTTACCACCCAATTTATAACTAAAACAATAAGCTACAATTTGAGTGGTAACTTGCTTGGGAGTTGTCTCCAAAAATGAGGCCAAAAGCACCATTTTGAATTAGGGGGTGTGGTTCTATTAGAGAGAATACGGTATCACAATTGGAAATCAGATTTTAAAAGTGGTTATTACATGTGATGCAAGAAAAAGAGTTTTCTTTTTGTTTTTTGTTTCTTTTCAAGTTTCTGGGATAGTTATTGATGATTATGATGGTTATTCTGAGATGGTTATTATTCGAATTTGGTTAATAATGAATGTAAAAGAGAATTCCTGCAGACCATTATTGAAGGCGTTCGCGCAAGCGCTCGTTGGTTGTATCTTGTGCAACCACAGCCGCCTGTTAGATAAGCTGAAATGAAACAGAAAACATTAAACCAACCACTCAGGAATAGTGGGAGCAGTCATAATAGTCCAGGGACGGAAGTGACGGAACGCTGAGCGTCTACTAGATGCAGAGGTAGTTGCAGCTGGAGACTGACTATGGGACTGAGTGGTGTAGGCGGCCATTCTGCTGGACAAGAGACTGAAATGTAGAATGTGATTAGTAGTCACAACAACTAATTCACAAAAGCAAAATTAATCCCAAGAGCAAAACATATAAAAAAGGGGATTTTATTGATTACAAATGGGAAACACATTGAAGCTGATCTGAACATATATAGAATCCAAAGTATTAGCCTAGTGTACAGTTTAGATGATCGTAACGTTCTTGACCCTTGCGACAAACTAGGTTTTTATAATATCCCTTTCCAATTAAAGTCTTCATGTGTCTCATTATGCCTCGGCTCAAATTGAAATCACCCGTGAAATTTGAATTTCGCGCAGAATACTCATTTAGATTGCAATTTCTTCGCACGAGGACACCTGGAGCTACAAAGGATTCTTAGGAGCCATTTCTGAAACGAATCTAGGCAGCTTTTACGAGCCAAGACTTCTGGTTGTCGATGGAGAACTCAAATTACTGCAGGTGTAAGTTTGTGCAAACAAGAAATAAAGTCAAGTTACGTATTTCAGCTTGTTTTGAACTCTTTCCAGATGCCAAACGAGCAATGTGCTGTTTTCACGTTACGATGGACTTCAACAAAGATCAGCCAAAGGCAATAATCTACCAAGAAATTTTTGTTCACGAGGAATAGCGGTCAGACATTATTTTTTTAGAAGCCTATTGTGCTAAAAAAACAGAAGAATCATAAACAAGGAAAAACGTTGACCAGGTAAATGATTTGACGGGACAGAATTTGACGGGGTAAATGAGTAGTTTAACAAGGTAAATGATTAATTTTACGCGTGAAGCTACCTACAGCCTTGTGCTCCGCCTTCTCTGTATGCAAGCTTGGCTACAATAATGGCGTTCGGCTGTAACCTTTGGCCGTGACTGTATAGGGTGGCTATTCTGAAAGGCCGAGCGCCACAGCCAAATGGTACAGCCACAGAGCAAGAATTTTATTCAACGGAAATAAACATCAAGTTTCCAACACTTCAAATCATTCTTACTTGCCAATCAATAGATCTTTCTTCGTTAAAGAATTTAACCAGATTCTTGCGCACTCGTTCGACTTCTTAACGACTTCTGTTTGCCCCACGCCTTCTCATCTCCGCCGGTTGAAAAGATCGAAGAGGATTTGGACTTCAGCTCGTCATAGCCCATCCGGTTTGCTTCCGTATTGAGAAATCCCTCGTCGATCAGGAAATCATGGAAGGTACAGCATGTTTTAATTTTACGATGGAATCAGCCACGGTGTTGCTTGTCTCGATTGGCTTGAGCAGGACACTTCCTCAACGGTAGACATCTGAAATATCAAAAAAAAAATTAAACATAAACAAAGCAATGGACAGGACAAACTTTAGGCTCTTTTTAACAACAAAATTTGTGTCATAGAAATATTTAAAATATGCCGTTTTGAAGGTCTATCTTTCCTCTTTCAAATGATATATGTATTTTCTCTTTTTGCTTGTTGTTTGCCGGTAAAGCAAAGCAAAACAAGAAGGAAGGGAAAAATAATTTATGCAAGTATAAATGTAATAAGCCTAATGGTGTGAAGGTGAATGGCAGCAATTATCTCCAAATACTTGACACAAAAATTCTGCCGTGCGCTGAGGAGAATGTGGCAGAGGAATGGATCTTCCAACAAGACGGCACGCGTTCACATCCAGCCTATGAGAGCCAGCATTGGCTTGAGCCGAATTTTTCCCAACATTATCAAGGTCGACCCCCAGTAGACAAACCCAACTGGGAACTAGCCACCCAACTCATCTGACCTTAACGTCATGGACTACTTTGAGTGACCATACCTTCAGTCAAAGGCCTGCTCGAAACCACACAGCTCGATTGATGTCTTAAAGGCATAGCTGGTCCAGGAATGTGACAAAATTCCGTAGGAAATGGTTCAGAATGCCATCAACAACTTTCCAAAACGACTAAGGACATGTATTGCTATCAGGGAGGCACATTTTCTCAAATAACAAGTAATTTTTACCGTATAACCTCTATTAATGCTCCCCCCTCTCTCGTCACGACGGTCGGTGGTCAACGATTTTTTACAGCTCAACCACCCGACAATTGGGTACTGACATCATACTCAAAAATATAGCCCTGAATCTCGGCTACATTTTTAACTATAGTGTCATCAGCCAATTGTCGGCTGGTTGAGCCGTAAAAAATTGTTGACCACCGGCCTTCGTGACGAGAGAGGGGGAGGATTAATAGAGGTTACCGTATTCTCTCTAATAGAACCACACTCTCCCCAATTCAAAATGGTGTTTTTGGCCTACTTTTTGGAGACAACTCCCAAGCAAGTTATCACTCAAATTGTAGCTTATTGTCTTAGCTATAAATTGGGTGCTAACTTGCCTAAGACTTGTTTGGAAAAAGTAGGCCAAAAACACGATTTTGAATTAGGGAGGGTGTGGTTCTATTACAGAGAATGCGGTATATACTATTTGAAAGAGGAAAGATCAACCTTCAAAACGGCATCTTTAAAATATTCTTATCAAATAAATTTTCCTGTTAAAAAAGAGCCTAAAGTTTTGCTAATGCATTATAAGCTAAAGGACTCAAGCATTAAAAAAAAGTTGCTTGGATGGATGGCTTCTTCACTTCCACTACGAATAATCTGCCAAAACCAAAACAATTTAGTCATGCCAATGTGACACAAAATTCCAACTAATCTCCACTTTAATTATTACACAATCCGATAAAGGTAATTCCACAAATACAGAATACATCGACCAATTCCAGGCATCGATTGCTAAAGGAGCTGGAAGGGGTTGATGTTGGGGCTGGAAGAACACACCCTTTCATAACCAAAAAATTGAGCGAGAAAATTCTTTTCAATCCCTCAATTAGTGCGGACAAGACAAACTGCTTTTTTTTTCAAAAAATTTTAGCTTTTTTGTGGGCAGTGGGTGTCCACAAAGATTAATAGTTATGGATAGGATGTATTTAGAGCCAAAGAAATACGGCGCTAAATTTTAGACAACGCTTTTACAAGATGACCACAAAAAAGCGGCTGTAAAACTGTATTATTATATCTCTGTTTTCTAAAAGACCCTAAAAACATGTTTCATTGATATTTTGGCACTTTAAACGTCGAGAAAACCGAGTCGAGTTTTGTTAAAAAACACCTTTTTTGCATTAGTCCACCAAGGCGAACCATTTTGAAGGATACCTGGATGCCCTGAAAAGGAATAAAACTAAAAAAGACATAATTTGAACAAAATTTAACCTTTTGTCTTGTGTCCCTACATCAACTAATTCTGAGATGGGTTTTTGTGAGTGAGAAGTATGAAATTGAATATACCGTATTCTCTCTAATAGAACCACACGTAGGTTGAAAACACAATGCCAAAAACACCATTTTGAATTAGGGGGGTGTGGTTCTATTAGAGAAAATACGGTAGTTTTGTTAACTGGGGCCTATCTTCCGCTGAAACACTCACTGTAGACTGGGTAGACCCGCTGGACTCGGTATATTCCCTGGACCCTCTAAACCTCTGGACTCGGTATATTCCCTAAACCCCCTAAACCTCTGCACCCGGTATATTCCCTGTACCTCCTATACCCATTGGACCCGGCAAACCTTTAATTTGCGGCATTACTAATACCATTCTTCTATTGGGTAATCGGCCAGTCCATAAAAAATGTCTTTCTGTACGTTAAAAATGGTAAAACATTGAAAAAAAACATGTTTTTTTTTTAATTATCTTGGGAGGAGGTGATATAATACAGTACTGCCAAAATCGCTTCGATTGAAATAATAGACTTTTTATACAATTTTTAGCAGCTTAAGTTGTTAAAGGAGGAATTTTATTATGTCATCTTGTAGAACTGAGCTACTAATTCTAAAAAAAGGCGTAATTAAATTACTTTTTAATAACTTAAGTTATAGTAATTATATTAAGTTGTGGAAAAAAAATTGTCCGCAAAACTAGTGACTCATCGGGCAGCCCGGTGGTGCCGAGTGGAGAGAAGAAAAATACAAAAAATCAATGAAAGAAGAAGTTTTGGACTCTATTAGATTATTTCTCCAGAATCTTGCTCGGATTCACAGGTAAGCCTGTGTGCGCGCATCTCTAACCCTTCAAGCCTCCTTCGCCCCCTTACAAGAGTGACGGGGGGTTGGAGTTGAGATGCGCGCAGTTGCATACCTGAGACATAAGTAACTCGAGAAGCAGCTGCGGATGCATGAAAATAGCATGCATACCAGAGCTTCTTTATGCGGTAGAGCCCAGTTGACAAAGCTATGGTCAAGAACTTTTCTTTTTCTCAGTAGGCTCTCCTTAGAAAGTAGCCCCTTAATTGTTCCTTTCCCTCTCTATACAGCACTTAATCCCTTAAAAATGGTTAAAAATGCTTCTTATATGGTCAATGTACCTAGAAAACCAAGTACTTTTTTTTTTTGGAAGGGGAGGATATAAACTTTGAGGATGGGAGTATAATACAGTAGTACCAAGTCTTAGTTTCATCTCAACGTGGTATCACGCGCCCGTCTGTATCTAGGCTGCTACGCAACTGAAATTCTCATTTTTTGAGCCTTTACCCTAACCCACTTAGGCAAAGACCCAGCTCAATGTGAGACCTATCCCAGGTAGGCATACTCTTAGCTGACCCAGGCATTTCATATGATTTTAAAACATTTAATATCTATAAATGAGCAATAAGTTTTAGAAAAAAAACCTATCAGTCCATCCAAAAAAATTTGATCACTTATAAAAGTCTGGTAGCAAGAGAATAGTCCACTTAAATGCCGTCCAAAAAACCAACCGAGATCAACGAGTTGAATTAACAATAGCTCATACCCTCCTCACAATGTGGATAACCAAGAGGTTGTTGTTAAAAAAAGAGGAAACTCGAGATAGGAACAGCTTTTTGTCCGTCTTTGTACTCAACAATTAGGAGCGAGGGGAGAGCAGTCAAACAGCTTGTCCTGAGCCAGCAATTGTTCTGGAGGGTTAATAAATGGATTAGGAGAACACCGCAAATTGCATAGTCACGCATCTTGTAGTAGAAAAAAAGACAACATTAGATTGTCTTGAAGACTTTGTCTTTTAGGACTCTGTTCCTTTGAAAATGTTCTAAAATCAGTTTAATGGCCTGTTTTCTTTTGAGTCTTCACAAATAATACTTATATGATTATGAAATTCAAGAAAAAATCGTTCTCTTTAGTGACCATCTTGACTTTAGCATCTTCGAAAAAGACACCTACAGTCGACGCTCAATTTAACGGACTCCAAGGCAGCCGGCTCAGCCGTCCGTTAAATTGAGCGTCGAGCTATTTCGTCCCTGCAAAATGCTGTTTAACTGTGGCTATTGCAAATTACAGCTCCAGTATCTTCACATTTAGAAAGATGGGTACTTATGCACCTTGGAGCTGCATTCCAGATCATGTCTATTTTGCCCTGGCAAACTTGTATTTTGATTACACTTAGGCATTATTATTAGTTTTAACCCCTCTATACCAATTCCTATACGCTGAAAACCGTTTTAAAGTTTTAGGACATTTTCAAGCCCCCGTCAACATCTCAAGCTTCCGTCACCCCCGTAAAGGGTGCTTGAGAGTTAGAGATACGCGCACAGACTTACCTGTGAGGTGAATCCGAGCAAGATTCTGTAGAAATAAATGCATTTCAGACCTTTTTTGCCATAGACCAGTGAGAAAA
>BBSZ01001722.1:0-32060 GCA_000981365.1 Subanguina moxae | reverse complement strand
TAATAGCTCCCCCCCCCCCCTAATTCAAAATCGTGTTTTTGGCATTGTGTTTTTGACCCACTTTTTCCAAGTGTCTCTCAGGCAGCTTACCACCCAAATTGTAGCTAAGACAATAAGCTACAAGTTAAGTAGTAAGTTGCCTGAGAGACACCTGGAAAAAGTGGGTCAAAAACACAATGCCAAAAACACGATTTTGAATTAGGGGGGGGAGCTATTAGAGGAAATACGGTAGTTAACAAAAAAATACAGTTGAAAAATACAGTTTACCAGTGGTTTGACACGCGGAAAGTGGTGGTGTCTGGCTGCATTCATGGCGTACCTGCCAATCACAATTTTGGCTGATAGTAACAAATTGTAAAAGTCTTTATTAATAACATACAAGTTGGCTATTGCACCCCCTAAACTTAGTGGTACAGTCAATCCTCGCTACAATATACCCCTTCGGGAACGGGGGTAGGGGTATACAGTCGAACCTCGATATAATATACCCCACTATGGTATGCCCTTCGCTATAACATAGCCTTGAAATCTATGAGTGTATTAAGGAGCCAAATAGCCAATTCTTTGCAACAGTTGCGCGTCATACTTTTTAAGAAGAAACATCGGTGTGGGAAGCGTTATGGTGAGTGCGGTGCGTTAACTCCCTGAGTGTCCTTGAAATTGCTTTCGTGTCGTCGAAAAATGAAGAGTGCTGATTATGTGCAGGTTGTTAGTTTTAGAGTTTTATAGGTCTCTCTATTTGATATATATAGGTGTTGGACAGCAAGTTTTTACCGTTTCTGCACAACTCCATCGTCTTTCGTTCATCTCTACCAGCAAGATAACGCGTCCAAAAAGGTAACGCAGGAAACTGAGGAATGGCTGGCATCAAAAGGAATCAATTTTTTTGGAGTGGCCAACTTGCTCATATGATCTTTAGCCGAGTGGGAAATCAGCGTCCGTCGTATCTACGCAGGAAATCGTCAGTTCGGATGAGTGGAGAACCTAAAGGAGGCAATTCTTGATGCGTGGAAAACAATTGAACCAAATGTGCTAAAGAACCTCATTAACAGCATGTATAATCGTCTTTTTCAGGTTATTAGCGGTTATGGTGGTGTTACCGATCATTAAGTTGTTATTGTTGTTCAAATGAGTGCTTTTGACTTACTAAAAATTAGTTCTTTTTTTACATAAAAACCCAAAGGGGTTATAATTATGGTTGGGGTAGTCGACACGCTGAAAATCTCGACGTGTCGAGTCGAACATCGAAAGTTGTCGACTTTTTGACGTGAAAAGTCGAAATCGACGCATCGAGTTGACAACCCTAATTATGATCCACCTTATTTTCAATTTTTAAGGCAAAATTTTTTTTGGGCCGGTTTAAACTTGACTTATTCTCCCGCAATTGCAGTTTTTATGCCATTTGCACACATCTGTTCTAAAGGATTGGCTATTGGCTCCTCAAAACACTCATGACTCGTTTATTTGGGGTTATAGTTGTGCCCCGCAGTCTGCACCCCTACATGCGTTTCCGAGGAGTATATAATAACGAGGTTCGACTGCAAGGTCAATCCTCACTAATCCACTCCTTCTGTAATCTACACCCTCCCTGCCCACCCCTGGATAATTAGCCTCTCTGGCACGGTCCTTTGAGGAGGCGAATTAGCGAGGGTTGACTGTGTAAAAAATGTGTCTGAAAACCTGGAGAGAAAATAGCATCCCCTTCACCCGCCTGAAACTTTGCATGTAATAAAGTATTTGTATTTTTTTTTAGGTAAACCTACCGGCCAGCCAATTAGTTCAATCATCCGACGAATAATTTCTTTCTCCATTAAGATAAACACCTCAAACTTTTCAATTTAAAAAAAATTACATTCTAAAAGTAGCAAGCCAGATTCCCACTGGTGAGATTTCATAAGTGAACCTAAAGAAGGAGTGCTAGGTCTTTGATTTTCTTACACTAAAGAACTCACATGTTAGTATTGCAAGTGGCTGTAAGCCTGGATTAGAATTATGTAAAGTTAAGCTAAATATCTACAGCTACAACGAACAGACCATTCCCCAGCCATTGAAACTGAATTAATTAAGGATAGAAATGTTTAAAAGTAAAGAAAATTGCACTCTACTGTATTATACCCCCTCCAAAATACGTGTACCATCCCCCCTAACCTATTTTAATGCCCTTGGTAAAGCGAGTCGTTTTGGGCCGATCCTTTGCGGTTCAGGCAGTTTTTTTCTGCCCTTTTACCATGTTTTTCTCACTGGACTATGGCAAAAAAGGCCTGAAATGTATTTATTTCTTCACAATTGCTTGCTCGGACTCATCTCACAGGAAAGCCTATGCGCGCATCTCTAATCTCAAGCCTTCTTACGGGGATGGGGGCTTGGAGTTGAGATGCTCACACATGCATACCTGAGACATGAATCACTGGAGAAGTAGCTCGGGATGCATGAAAATAGCATGCATGCCAGAGCTTCCTCATGCGGTAGAGCCCAGTTGACAAAGCTATGTTCAAGATTTTTATCTGAGTGGGCCCTCCTTAGAAAGTGGCCCTTTACTTGTCCCTTGCTCTCCCTTATACAGCCCTTAATCCCTTAAAAATGGTGAAAAATGCTACTTACATGGTCAATATACCTAAAAAATCCAAGTACTTTGGGGAGGGGGGGGGTATAATACAGTAGTACCCAAAATTGAAAAAATAATAACCTAAGTCCAACCCACACGAAATTTGATTGAAAAACCTGGGATGTCCAGTCTTGACTCCCAACTGCAAAAAATGTTAGTCATGCAGTCGACAAAATAAGCGAAATTTACTCGAAGCACTTCTTCGCAACACTAAATAAATGAACGAGTCAACATGTTCAATAAAGCTAAAAGGCTGTGTGTGGAATTTCTCGTCAAATTGCGTATTTTTACCTGTCAGAGTAAGTCAAAATTGTTTAAAACCGGGTTTACAGTGAGCATTTCAGTAAGGCGTAAGCGTTGCCCTAACTCACACCAAACTCAAAGCATTTCTTAGCCTCTCCAAACGCCGTCTCCACTCACCCTATTGCTGTCCCCACACCAGGCCCCTGAAAGGGGAGATACCCGATGATAAAAAAAAAGATTATTGAAAAACCGCTGAAATGATCAATCTTAAAACATTTGACAGAGAAATACTCAGTGTGAAGGGAAAAACACACAATTTGACGGAAGATTTGAATTTGATCCACAGGCAAAATCGCAAAGCTACCTTCAACAATTGTGAAAGATTCATTGGTCTTTCTGAAATGCGTTTTGGATTTTAGACGCAAACTATATACTCTTTTCTAATTTTTTGGGCTTTTTAGTCTACAAAATAACTGTATTGTCTCTAATAGAACCCCCTCCATAATTCAAAATCGTGTTTTTGGCATTGTGTTTTTGACCCACTTTTTCCAGGTGTCTCTCAGGCAACTTACTACTTAACTTGTAGCTTATTGTCTTAGCTACAATTTGGATGGTAAGCTGCCTGAGAGACACGTAGGAAAAGTGGGTCAAAAACACAATGCCAAAAACACGATTTTGAATTAGGGGGGGGGGTATTATTAGAGGTTTTACGGTACTTTTTGGAGACAACTCCCAAGCAAGTTACCACTCAAATTGTAGCTTATTGTTTCAGCTATAAATTGGGTGGTAACTTGCCTAAGACTTCTTTGCAAAAAGTAGGCCAAAAACACAATGCCAAAAACATGATTTTGAATTAGGGGGTGTGGTTCTATTAGAGAGAATACGGTATTAATTTATGTCTTCCTGTGTGTGTGTGTTGTGTTTTTGACCTATGTTGTGTTAGTGTCTTCCGGACATGTCATACACCAAAATGTAGCTTATAATATAGGCTTTTTCAGCCATTTCTGTAAAATTAAAAACACCTGGAATTCCCAATTCAATAATCTGCAAACGAAATTATGGAAGCAATTTTCTGGATGACTTCATACCTGAGTCATTTCAGCCGGGTGGTGGAATTCCAAAATTTTAGCGGATCTATCGTTTTGCTTGTTGATATAGTCAATGAGTATTTTCACAACTTGTTGCAGGAACCACTCCGTCTCTTTCACATTAGAAGGATTTTGAGGAAGTAGGTCTGAAAGAGAGTAGGTCTGAAAATCTTGTACCTTGTCCCTGACTGTGGCTTTCACTAGTATTATTGTAAAAATTATTAATAAACATCCAGAGTTTTCACTCCTGACCATCAAAAATTTCGGCTCTCTTCTCTGTCTTTGCTGTCGTCTTCTAGCTTCCGGCCTTTGACTAATCTTCTCTTTTGTTCAGATCTTCAGCCTTGGGTTCAAAAATTCCGGCTCTCTTCTCTGTCTTTGCTGTCGTCTTCTAGCTTCTGGCCTTTGGGTAATCTTCTCTTTTGTTCAGATCTTCAGCCTTGGGTTCAAAAATTCCGGCTCTCTTCT
This sequence comes from Subanguina moxae, assembly GCA_000981365.1. Classification (NCBI taxonomy): domain Eukaryota; kingdom Metazoa; phylum Nematoda; class Chromadorea; order Rhabditida; family Anguinidae; genus Subanguina; species Subanguina moxae. Next base: position 27,656 of record BBSZ01001722.1, on the reverse strand, counting down.
CTGTCTTTGCTGTCGTCTTCTAGCTTCTGGCCTTTGGGTAATCTTCTCTTTTGTTCAGATCTTCAGCCTTGGGTTCAAAAATTCCGGCTCTCTTCTCTGTCTTTGCTGTCGTCTTCTAGCTTCTGGCCTTTGGGTAATCTTCTCTTTTGTTCAGATCTTCAGCCTTGGGTTCAAAAATTCCGGCTCTCTTCTCTGTCTTTGCTGTCGTCTTCTAGCTTCTGGCCTTTGGGTAATCTTCTCTTTTGTTCAGATCTTCAGCCTTGGGTTCAAAAATTCCGGCTCTCTTCTCTGTCTTTGCTGTCGTCTTCTAGCTTCCGGCCTTTGGGTAATCTTCTGTTCTGATCTTCAGCTTTGGGTTAGATTTTTTAAAGGTGAAATTGTTGAGTTGTGTAAAAACGACCGGCAAATTCAGAATCCCTACGATTTTTTGCCTTAGAGAGATCAACATCAAACTGGGCAAAAAATGGTCGGACCCGACTGTGGATGATCCAACTTTTTGGCATACAAATCCAATCTCTACATACAACGATCACTTTAGCCGATTTGGTGTCCATTCTACTATAGAGAGTGGGGTTGTCGCGAACCGAGCGCTTGGCTCGAAAATATTGAGCGCTTGACAACCCTATTAAAAAGAGAGAGCCAAAAATTTGATATGCTCTGATAGAACTATATGCCGTTTTATCAAAAAAAAGTCTAGAAAGCCCAAACAAAGGCCGCCTCGGTTGGAAAGCCCAGTTCCTGAGCATTACCTGTAGAATGAAGCTGACCATTTATTTCCATAACCTTGTCCATATTCATAGTTTGGTTAAGAATGATGTTTAGTCAATTGAAAATCGGCGTTCCGTCACAACCATTACGAGAACTGAAGAAAAGAAGAAGAGCAGTCTTCTTTCTCCCTACTCTAGTCATAGAAGCTTACTTCAAAACAAAAATAATGAAAGTATTTTAATCCCGCTGCTCTTCCAACTCCAAAATCTTTATGAATGTGTGGCTTTTCATGTTCCACTTATTGCTTTCCTTCTCTCAAGCACTACTACTGTAGAAGGGAAATGAAAATTGTCAAATTCTTAGTATTTTTTAGGATAGGACCTCTTTCTCTTCAACTCATAAAAGCACGTAATCCTTCTTGGTGCTTCCGTTTTGTCGACCACTGCAGATCCCTTTTTTGGCAGCCATTCATTTTGTCAGTGAAGGGCTTAAACAAATAAGAGAATATGTCTAGTCTAAGTGGCACTTCTGCCGTGTTTTTTTTTATTGCTTTGAGCATACACTAAAACTTGTTTCTGGCACTTGGTATGATTTTAAACTGATGACGAGAACCGATTGAGCTCAACCAAATGCGATTACTTATTTTTTTTGTTCTGCATTACAGTCTACACTCTATGTAAGAGCATCTATGGCTGGTCTCATTTCAAAGTGAAAAATCACTGGAGAAGCAGCTCTGGATGCATGAAAATAGCATGCATGCCAGAGCTTTTTTATGCGGTAGAGCCCAGTTGACAAAGCTATGTTCAAGATTTTTTCTTTACCTAAAGAGTGGGCACTCCTTAGAAAGTGACCTTTTAATTGTTTCTTCCCCTCCTATTCGGCCCTTAATCCCGGTTCTTTGGACGTCTTGATATAGAATGTCGACTTTATTTTTATTGTGTGGGAAAAGGTTGCGACACTAAAACACCTTAATACCCTAGCTGTTTTTTAAGAAAGAAAAGACAATAGAAAATGAGCACTTGCCAGTTTACTTGTATTGGTTGTCTTGGATAAGTTACAATTAAAGCAAAAAATACACACTTTAAATTAGTGATGTGAGAAAAGATCTGATATTTTCCGAAGATGAATTCATAGGAATCCACACCTCATAACAGTTTATAAAAGAATATGGGAACTAACAAATGAGGAATGTGATCAACAAGACAAACTCTAAACACCATAGACGCGTTGGCTGAGTCCCTAACAAAAGACCATAAAACAGTCAATGCTTCTGAGGGTAGACTATATTGCCCTCAACCGAGAAAACTCGTAAACAAACAGTAAATTGTTGTTCTTTTTTGTATAGACACACAAAGATAAAATTCAGGCAAAAGTACAGAAACACACACATACTCAACACTGGCTACAAAGATATCACAGTCAACAGAATTTCCATTAAGAAATTCGATGTTCACTTTACTTGACCTTCAGCTTGTGCCCATCGCATTTTCGTTTATGAAAACGTTGAGCAAGAGAATTGACCAGGCTGACAAGGAATACAACCACCCTAAAAATCATTGCATTATCAGAATTAAGAAGAAACAAATAAATCTTACATAAAAATTACGACTGAATTCATCATCATTCCAACTATGCTGTTTGCCTGAAATTTTGTTAAAATTTGAGAAAACGAGACGCGAATGAAGAAATAAAACCTGTTCCGGTATGGGATCTTCCGGTCTTCTATGCAGTCGAATCTTTTGAGCGCGGAGGAACTCCTTCAGAGGTGCTTGGACGTATTCTCCAATATGAGGAAGAAATTTCAACCGATTTACGAGATCTTCAATATGATGCTCACTAAAGGCTAGCACAACGCAAAGCATCTAGAAGATGAAAGTAAATTTATTTTAACGATTTAACCATTACTATAGTATCTCTCAATAAAAATTACTTGGAAATGCATTTTCACGACTGCTTTTCCAATCAAAGTTGCACCGAAGAAAGTCCAGAATGGGATAAGAAAATGTCCGCAGGTGATACCAGCTAACTAAAACTTTAAACGTCACTTTTTTATTATACCGGTAGTTAAAATGGAACAATAAAATCCTTCATAAACCTCCGAAAAAACTCAGTGATTTTCAGTTTATCCTCTAATGCTAAGACACAATGTGGTTGTTAGCGTAAATCTAAGTGAGTCTCAGTGTGAATAGAAAACGTATGCACAAATCCAAATAGATTTACATTCACATTCACGGTCCAACTTCTTTTATGTGATTTCTTACCAGTTTTCAGTGCTTTTAGAGTTTATTATGTACTCAATATTTATTTCTCTCATTCTTTTTAACAACACTATCATCACCTTTAACGGCAACCGGACGTGGGATACTCAAGAATTGATGCAAGAAACTTTAAACGGGTACACGGATGCTTAGCGACCGAACACATTAAGCAAACTCCTGGGTGCAATAGATGAAAAGGACCTCTTTAAAATAAAATAATACCTAAAAGCGAAATAGCTCAAGGGCATTCCAACCACCTGGAAGGTGGTTGGAATGCCCTTGAGCAGGTGGACCGGTTGGTGGACAGTAGATTAACCACACATTAGCTTGGCGCAGTAAATTTTTTTTCATTCTCAGGCAACAAAATAATAAAATAGTGTGTTCGGCTGTATTTTGTCTAGGCTGTGATCGTCCAATCCCCAATCAATTTATTAAAATGTGTTATATAAGTTAAAAAATATATAAAAATCATGCCAACCGAACATGCACTTTTTTCTATTGGTGCATGCTGAATCGGTTGTGGTAGAATTTAAAAAACTTTTCTAATTGCGAGCAAGAAAATAACGATATTTTTCGCGAGACATATTCTCAGATTATGTTTTTGCAAAAATAAAATCATATAAAAGCAGGCCTACATCGAAAAAGGGGTTTGGAACAGAAGCAAACAGAAGTATGCCAGGAAAGCCAATTTTCTTGATAACCTCTTCCATAAACTTCTCCATGCGTATCTTCCATTTAGCAAAGATGCTCTGAAAAAAAAATATCATTTAAAAAATAACGAAAAATATAATTACCATTTCACTAGTTGGGTTGATCCCATCAACATAAGCACGATATTCTTGGTATTCTTCATCATCAATTTCTTGTCCAGAAATTCTTGCTGCTCTGGCCATGAAATACCTAGATACAGCATTTGCTTTATTTAATTTGATAAAAAATATATAAAAAAAGAATAAAAAAATAAAAAAAGTTACGGTGGCAGTTCTCCAAATGCAGTACCCACTCCCCACATCAAAGACTCTAGACGCACCTAAAAGCGATATTGACGTGTGGTGCGTGAAAAAAAAAAATTAATTTACCTTGCTAACTATATCCCACAAGGAAATGGCTGCTGCTGACAACAGAGGCTTGTTAGTAGGACATGTAATTCTGAAAAAAATAAAAACTAAACTTTTAAGACATCTGTAGTTTTATGACATAAAAGTTACTCAGTAGGGTATGGTGGCTCAGGGAAATCAATCTAATTTTATTTAAAATGTTAGATTAGAAAAGCATACAAGAAAACACCCACCGAATTGCATTCGAAGGCAGCCAGCGTCACATGAGCAATGTGTGGACCCAAATAAAGGACCTTAATTACACATAGATGCATGGGCCTTATAAGGAAGCACCCATGAAAAACCAAGGTAAACGACTCACAAAGGTATGCAATCCTGTACCCAATCCAATTGAAGAAAGAACACCCAGCCACACCCAATAAAGAGACCATAGCACAGGCTTCTCAAATCTTTGAGCGAGTTCCTTATGCCGCCCAGGAAACAAATAAAGGTAGAGAAGACCTGCCACGATAGCAATGCATGGGATCAGCCGCTGGAGATGAAGCAAACTACAAACTGATTAAATGCAGTCCCGCCAACATCAAGAAAAAAAAAATCAAACCTCTTGAGGAAATCCCTGACTAGACAAAAAATTTCGCAGACACAGTAGAATACTGTCCAAACAGGTCGTTTCCATAGCACATAGGAGTCACGATCCAGACGATTGAGAGTATTCGTAGATGGAGATTTTCGCATACCAGACTGTCCTAGCTTGCCATTTGAGTGAGTGCCATTACTACTAAAAGAATTTTCATTCAAACAAAGATCAAAGAGAATTTCACGCAACTCAATTTGAATGATTAAAATAGGGACCAAATGGTAAAAAAAAAGTTAGAAAACGTCATTAGAAAATATTTGAGGAAAAAAGGAATTTTCAGCAAATCGACGGGAGAAAACAGTTACATCCATATTGATATAAAGAGGCATTAAACGTACGATGAAGCATTAAAGCGAACATGTCTTGAAGCTAAGGGCTGCTCGGGCGGTGTAGTACTACCATTATTTTCATCAAATAAGGAGAAATTCGGCTTGCCCTTAATCTTCTTTCGGCCCATTTACGAATTCTGAAAAAAATTAGTGTATTATAGGCGAAGAAAAACACACAAAATGTAGCAAACCAAATCAGAACAGTCTTAAAAATCAAAGGGAAGATGGAAATAGATCACAAGTTTTTTCTACACGTTTATTTTTAAAAATAAATTTTCAGGCGTATTATGTTCGTTCTAAACCACGACATCAAAAGGGTCTCTTTGTACATTCGTCTTTCCAAAAATTAATCAAAGCGGTTCGTGGCAGAACCAGCACAATTACAACCAGGCGTTTTGAAAAAAAAAAGGCTCCGTGAATCAAGCGCTCGATAACAAACATTGAGCAATAACATAGATAAAACAATAAAATTAGCTGGCCAATCAATTTGTCAATCCTATGCATACCCTATTTCCTCTAATAAAGCCCTACCCCCTGTGATTTAAAATCGTGTTCTTGGCATTCTGTTTTTGACTCAACTTTTTCAGATGACTCTCAGGCGATTTACCAACCAAATTTTAGCTTATTTTCTCAGCTTCAATTTGGTTGGTAAATCGCCTGAGAGTCATCTGAGAAAGTGGAGTCAAAAACAGAATGCCAAGAACACCATTTTTAACCAAAAGGGATTGTTGCGTCCGCCGATGCGACACAACGAAAATTTTTTTTTGAAGCAAAGTTTTTAACCGCTGAAGAGTCGCTCGGCCGTCTTTTGTTTAATTTTTTGACCCAAATCTTGGATCGTGTGTAGTGCGAGTTTCGGAATAATGTTTATTAGCCAAATAAATGCGAATACAGAACAGAAGATTGTTTTTTCAAAAGGAGAAAGTTGAAAAGTGGGGTAGCCTGATCAGCAATTTCAGCAGAAAAAATGGGGAAAAAAATAGGCAAGGGAGAAGCAAGCCGAAAGCCAAAAAAAAAAGCAAAAATTGGTTTACCAAAACTGTTTCGGCCAGCTACTGCCAAGAGCGAGGCAATGGTCAATTAAAAAAAGGGGGAAACAAATAGAAATCAAAGGCCTCCTTGAAGATGCGCCAGCCGGTTCCAAGCAGGGGGGTAAAAGCTACACAAAGAAAAACTGGCAACCAAACAAGCTTGTTTTGGTAAGTTAGCCGTGATTCACTTGTTTTTTAAAAGAAGGGGGAAAAAACTTGAGACTATCTCTATACCCACAGTTTCTAGAAAATAAAGAGACAACAAATTGCAATTAGTTTTTTTTTTTAGCGCCTTCGCCGCCGCGACAGTGCTGGGGCCTTATTGGAGGAAATAGGGTAAATCAAAAACTTGCAATAAGTTCTTTTTATGGTTAAAATACGGTTAATTTTCTATAGTTATTTTTTGCCACGCTCGTTTTTTGAAAAAAAATACAGTGGACGTTCAATATAACGATCACAATCGGAAACACTCAGGCAGAGCCGTTAGGAAAATGGAGATCACCCAGATGCAAATTGTTTTGATTTACGCTGAATGCCAAGTTTTTTTCTAAATTTATCTGTGTATCACAATCAGGTTTTTGTCTTGTGAGCAATTCAATCGAAATCAAATCTTTTTATTACCAAAAAAAAAAAGGACGATAAGAATAAACTGAAAATTCTGGTAATGGAAAGCAATTGTCCCTCCTTCTAGCTCCCACTAAAAAAAATTGCATTTGAAAGAACGAGAAAAACAACATTGACCAAGGCATATGTGGAAGTCCACTCTGTTCGAACAAGGAAAGAAGGTGAAAAGATCTGGCGAAAAGGCCCTTCACAGGTAACCAAACAAATTTAGCTGCAACTCAGGGCTAATCAAGAAAAACAGAATAAGAAGGTTTACGTATAGAAAAGATGTTTGGCAAAACCTCTCAACTTTGGTTCATTCCATTTATGGAGCAGACATAAAAGCGATTTACAACAAACGTCGTTGAATAGAACAAAGACTTGAATAGTGACAAATGCAAATACATTTAGCTGAGAAATAGGAAGATAACTAGCAGAGACACGAGCCTCAAACAACTTCAATTCGTTTATTGGTGAGCCTTGACTTGAGAATTCCATCTTCTGTAACTTCTACAATTTCTTCGCCGTTGTCTTCTGTCTTCTTGGTAACTATCTTTTTGCCGTCTATGTTTCTGGTGCATGTGGTCGTCTTCTTGGCATTTTTTCCCGGCTCATGAGAAGCGGTGAAGCGAATCACAGACGAGAATTCACTGAAATTTATTACGTTGACAGTGATTATGTTTATGCTTGAATAACCCTTACCAATCATTTTCATCCTTGTCAAATGAAGAGGAAGAGGAGTCGAAAGAAGCTGAATGACAATTGAAGTTGAAAAGGTTGCTGGAATGTCCTCTCCCTGAAAAAAAAAAGTTTAAAAGCACTGAAAAATACAATCAATAACATTTAATGTGGCCTAGTGGATGTGAAAATAAGTGAAGTGAACTGTCCTCATGCACTATTTCCAATAATCAGAAGCAGAAACGATTATTGAAAACACTGTCATCCTCATGGCCAACCGTCGTCTTACCGCATCTACTGTTTTGTCTTAGCGCAGAAGCACCTCTTTCTCGGATCAATTCTTTAATCACAAGCAAGAGGTGCTTCCATGTTTTAACTTATGGTTGAAATTTCTAAACTATTTTAAGGACAAGTGATACTTCTTTTGAAACTAAAATTGCAGGGCTATGAAGATAAATCAAAAGCACAAGACTTCGAGTATTATTTTTTACCTTTTTTGTTCTCTTATTTACAAATTCTTAAAGTAAATCAAACTCACTTCTAGACAAAAGACTGTCCTCATCTGATGAAGAATCAAAAAACATAAAAGAAGGCTTGAAGAGTGGAGAATCTGAGTCAAAATCTTTAAACGGATCCCCAAAAAATTCTCGAAAGACATCAAAAGGAGAGCGAAAGTAGGCGCCTCCATTGGTTGCGTAGAAAGAAGAGGCATTATTGGAGGAGCGTCGGCGACCTGGATCAGTTTTTCCACCGGTTAGGCCAAACCGGTCGTACTCGGAGCGGCGTTTGGCTGAAACAAAAAGTAACTTTACATATAGGGCTGATAACTTTATTTTTGCTGGGCAAACACTTGTTTTCTTTCTCCTCTAAAAAGTATTGTTTTTATTGGACCAAAGAAGATTGTGTTTATCAGCAGTGAAAAGGTATAGCACATCCAATTCAAGAGCCCAAATTAATTGCTTCTATGTACACTTTAAACAGCTGAGACATGGATGTGTTTGTTGCACAAGTGTATTTGGCCAATCCTACAAATCCTTTCTTTTTCTCTAGATTTTCCTTTGCTCAGACTTCTTTCATCTTTCAAAAAATAGCCGATGAATATTTGTTGGAGAGAAAATTTGTTAAACAAATGTGAGAAGCACAGGGTCAAGTATAAAACCACTGCTTCCCACAGTGCACTTAAAGGGAGAAGAGCTGTTGCAAAAATTACACAAGTGTTTACACAGCCTTATAGCTAACGACATAAATAGATTGCTGGAGACTGAAAAGAATTTCTGGCGCTACTAAGGTATACCCCCTCCCTTTACCAAAAAATTTTTTTTGACCTTTGGCCTTGGGCGATCAATGCTGGTACGCCTTCTTTGCATCTTGATCAACCATTTTTGGCACTGTAAGATGGGATTTGAACATAGTATTGTTAACTGGGCTCTACCGCATAAAAAAGCTCTGGCATGCATGCTATTTTCATGTATGCTATTTTCATGCATTCACAACTGCTTCTCCAGTGATTTATGTCTCAGGTATTGTGTGTTCTTCTCAATTCCGAGCCCCCAAGCCACTATAAGGGGTCAAAAGGAGTTTGGGAGTTAGATATGCGCACACACGCCTATCTGAGAGAAAAATCACTGGAGAAGCAGCTTTGAATGCATGAAAATAGCATGCATGCCAAAGCTTTTTTATGCGGTAGAGCCCAGTCGACAAAGCTATGTTCAAGATCTTCTCTTTACCTGAGCGGGCTCCCCTTAGAAAGTGGTCCCTTAATTGAAAAAGAGCGAAAAAATTGCACAAATGGGTTGCGGAAAAAAACTGCCTTAACGATTGCCCCATAAGGAATTATATAATGAAGAGGTTAGAGGCACGTGCACACTCACATCTCAGTGATGAATCCGAGCAAGACTCGTGTTAATAGATGCACTCAGAAACTCTTTTTGCCCAGCTCCAGTGATAAAAACAGGATAAAATACCCTTTTCCATCATGGTTTACCTTGATCCCCCAATTTTGGTTTCCACTCACCTCGCAAAATTGCTCAAAATAATGTTTTTTGGTTTATATGTGTTTTTGATCAAGAGTCTTGCTCGGATTCATGTCGCAGGTAAGTCTGTGCGCACGTCTCTAATAGATAAAATTCCAGAAGAAATTTAATACATATAGTTATATGAATGGTGCGCTGATTACTTTATAGTTAAACAAACCATTAATGGAAAAAATTACCATCGGAGAGGACTTCATATGCCTGGGCTATTTGTTTGAACTTTTTCTCTGCTTTCTGTTTGTTGTCGTCACCTGGGTTCTTGTCTGGATGCCATTTCAGCGCCAATTTTCTATATCTAAAAGCATTCTTTGTCACTGAAGAAAACAAGTGGTGAAAGTGCTAGAAAATAAAAGTGTTAGAAAAACCTACGCTTTTTTGATTTCGCCATCATCTGCTGACTTGTTCACACCTAAGACCTTGTAAAGACACACCGTGGCACTGCTACCTCCATCTCCATCGATCGACCTGGGACTCATCCTGCCACCTGCCAGTTACCCACCGGTTCGCCTTCTTCCAAATTTTGCTTTGAGGAGAGAGAAACAGCTGAAATGGATTTGTACAAAATCTAGAAAATTATATATAATAGCAATACACGAAAACAACTATATCATCAACGTAGAATTAAACTCCGCTCATGAAGAGAAATAGAAGGTTATTACAGATGGATGAATGGATCAAGGCAATTAATAACAGTAAGTAGTCGACAGCACACACACACAAAGATCAATACCGCTCGTCTCAAAAAGGGTAAAAGGAGCAATTATAGATGTGTCACATGCGGCTCAAAAACTGGTGAAATATACAGACAAAGAGCCATATTAAAAGGATAAGTTGAACCCCTCTATATAAATAAATTGATTGAACTGCTACCGTATCTCCTCTAATAAACAATTAATACTTTTGAAAAAAATTTATCTTAACCCGAAAGCAATAACTAGAGACCGGATCCGTATGCCGAAAAGCTGGATCGACAGTTGGGTCCGGGGGTGTAGGGTGCGTAGGAGGCTTGAAGGGTTAGACATCGATCCAGAGAGTATACCGGGTCAAAAGAGTATACTGGGTCCAGGTGCTTAGCGTATGCCAACTGCTATAGTAGGTTGAAGCACAAATTTTTTTTGACATATACAGGGTGCGTCACAATTATGTGAACATTGCAATTTTCGTAATTTTTATTGATCAACGATAACACTAAACATTTTAGAGGTCGGATTGCGCTTGATCATTCCCTTGGCGTGTTGAATATTCTTCTTGATTCTCGCAGTCATCTTGGGTGCTCTTCCTTTTCTGTCTTCCTGGCTTCCGGTTTCTTCGAATCGCTGAATGGCTTTGTTGACGGTTCCCAACGTTATGCCAAGAAAATCTGCAATTTCACGTTGAGTTTTTCCTCGGTCATGCGCACGAATAATAGCTTCTCTTAGATTTCGATAACTTTTCATTATGACTCTAAAAAAAGATAGACAAATGATGTCAATACGAAAAAAGAGGTTGAAGCATAAATTTTTTGACGTATAGTAAGATAGGGCACACATTTATTATAAAACATCTACACAATAAAAGGGTAGTAAAAAAAAGGCGTTGCCCAAAAAGCAGTTCTGCAGACAAATTCTCTCCAAACACACACAACATGTGAATGAATTCAATTGGGAAGAGGGAAAGCAGTGGGTAGCCGACTGGCTAGCAGCAAAATGTGACTGGTCAACAAGTGGTTGCTCAAGAGGGTCGCCCACCATTATTATCCAATCCAATCCCTCTGCCTATTGACAGCACAACGCCAATTCTAGCAGATTGAAAGACCCTAGGATATGAATTGGTTTGTCACCTGATGACAACTTAGTCTTTATCAATTACTAGGGCTCAACTAACAGGGTATTGCTATGTTCTTAGAATGATAAAAGGTAGGACGGGAGTACACTATACCGCGTCATCGGCAGGTAATTTATTAATCTTTTTAATGCCTAAAAATTTAGGTGAATCGACTCATGCAATTGACGCAATACTTTACACAGAAAATCGCAAACACTCAGCGCTACGCCGTACAGTGTACTTTAGCCAAAGGTAGACAATGAAAACGTGGGTCGACATTTTGTAGCTGAGATTCAGGGCTATATTCTTGAGCATGATGTCAGTATGTCAGTAACGGCCGCGATGAAATCATGGCGCGACGAAATTATGAGATGGACAGCTCGTCACGACGGTCGGTGATCGACAATTGGGTACTGACACCATATTCAAAAGTATAGCCCTGACGGTATATCCACACTTGCACGGGCAAAAAAAATCGGCGCCGGGTGTACCCATGGACGCTGACCTTCTAAAAAGTGGGCGCTGGGCGTTGGTGAATTTTTCACTAGGCGCCTAAAATTTTGACATGCCCTTATTGTGCTCCACTTGAGTGGTCAAGAGCTTCTTCCACACTCACATCTTCGACCCCACGTTGGAGATCGCGTTTTTTTACAAAAGGTTGACCTCATAGGTGGTAATATTTAGAGCAGTGCATAGAGGAATACTTGAACTACACTCCTCCTCCTCCACTTGTGCTCATCATTAAATTAATCGACTGCTCGGCTTGTTCTCCTTCTTCTGCCCTACTCCAAATAGGAGATTTGCAAAGGGAAGAGGGCAAGAAAACAAATGAGTTGTGGAGAAACACAAAATCGCATGAAAAGAAACAGTCCTCCCTCGGTGGAATCGATGGATGCGCGATTTTTTGGAAGTTGGGCGTCGATTTGTCTGCAGCCAGATGAGCAAAACATAAATACATATTGGATTTGTCCTTGGAGAAAGAGAGATTGTCTTTTTAAGGAAGGCCAACCACCTTTTAGCCAGTCAATCTCTTTTTGGGGGCTTCTTTTTGGAGAGGAAAAACGGCGATAAGAATGACATAACCATTTAGAAGAGTCGACCAACCAACAAAGACTATAGATTAAACCAAGAAGAGAGCCAGCAATAGTGTTTGGAGTATAAAGCAATTGGAGGGTGTGGGGGGAGGATGCTGCTGCAACACACACATACTTGGCCTCCTTCGTACAACACATGTTTTGCTCTTTTGGATTGTGCTCAGCCAATTACTCAAGCCTGCAGGACCAAGAAATTGATTCAGAAGCACACAAAAGCTGGTTGTGGTGAGCCAATGTTATATGCTGTCTCGTATAACACATGATATAATAACGGTGTTGTGTGCGTGAAAGTGGCATGCGTAGCTCAGTGGTCTGGCTACACATTTTTTCGGTTACAACAATTGGCGCAGTCGCAAGTTCGAATCCGCTCCCTCGTCTTCAGGACTATACGAGATTGAGATGTCTCAAAAATTCTAAAAAGGGGGAGGTGTTATATGCCGTCTCGTATAACGCCTCATATAACAACGGTGTTATATGCGTAAAAGTAGCATACATGGCTCAGTGGTCTGGCTACCCACTTTTTCGGTTACAGCAGCCAAATGCTGGATTTTTAATGTATTGTTTATGTACCCCTCCTTTAATATAACACAGAGCATTTAAAAGCCGTTTGGAGAAGAAATGGCGTAGAGAGTGATTGGAAGTGTGGGAAGTGTGTAGCTATGTTTGGATGAAATGAGGGCATAACCCCCACTACTGCCACTAGAAATGAATTTGGGGTGGACAAACAGCGGGATATCTTCTGTCTCTTGGGAATGCTTTTTTAGAGGTGTGTAAGAAAAAATGGTGATTCAAAAATGTGACAAGCGCTGAGCAATAACAGCCTGTTACTAACAAACAGGTCAAACACACAATTTCACGCTGAACCAGATGCTAACTTTGAATCTGCCACACGTGTAGTGTGTGAAAAGTGCTGTTAAAAGCGGACAATCACTTGGCTTAAGTTTGGGTAACTACAGGTTTACACCTGTTGCTGATATCCAACCTTCACCTACGCTCATAATATCTGAAAATGAGCGCAAGGAGCTGCGATCCAAGCCATCTGCAGTGAGAATCTTTGACTAAGTGTGTGCTTTCAAAAAGTCGTCGTGTCTTAGTTGCAACTACAGTCATACCTCAATTTAAGGGCCCCCTGAGAGCAGCCCTAGTGACCGTTGAATCGGGGCTCTGATTACTGATACTTTTATGGGGGGACAACCAGATTGAGCTCAGGGGGAGGGCCGTTAAAGCGAGGTTTGACTGCAGAAAATCGTCGATAAAATTTCTATTTATGCCTGAACTTAAGTGCGTGTTGGTTTGATAGTCTTCTTTGAAAGATTAAATATACAGGAAACAAATAGAATTTACAAATTATGTAACTAACCAAACAATCAAGCTCAAACCATCTGTCTTTATTTAGTTCCACAAAAGCAACACTGTCCATCCACCCCCATATCAGTCAAACAATCCCTAAGCTAACTAATACACAGCGAAAATAACTGTTAGCATGCTTTATTTGCTCTATGTGGGTGTAATCGGAAGAGGATAGTCGATTATCAACAGCCACAAAAGCCCAAATAAAGCGGAAGTACAATTAATTGCATTTACTATATACCGTATTTCCTCTAATAAGCGCCTCCCTAAATTCAAAAAAGTGTGTTTGTGGCATTATGTTTTTGACCTACATTTTGTTGATGACTCCTGAGCATGTTATATACCAAAATGTAGCCTAGATTCTAACCTTCATTTTGGTATATAAGATGCCGAGAAGTCACCGACAAGATACAGGCCAAAAACACAATGTCACAAACACACTTTTTTGAATTTAGGGAGGCGCTTATAAGAGGAAATTCGAACCAAGGCTCTGTCATTCTTCTCGCTTGACTTTCACGGCCGACCACTTCCAGAAAGACGAGCAGTAGAGATTGAGACCTTGTAGCGCTTGTAGACCCACGAAATTGCTGACTGGTTGACCGAGAAGAGAGAGGCAACGACGCGATCGGTTTGGACACTTTCGTTTGCGCGAACGATGGCATCTTTCACCTCCGGCACTAGTTCTTTGAACGACATCATAACTAAAAAGACTGTATTAACAATCATAAACCATCGGGCTATCCGTTACCATACAAAGCTTCAACAATATTGCATAAACATTTATTTGATGCAAATGCCACAAACACACTTTTTTTGAATTTAGGGAGGCGTTTATTAGAGGAAATACGGTACATAGAAGGTCACTACCACCAACACGGCAGTTTTTATTGACTTGGATTCGGGTAGTAGTCTGTATTGTTTGCAACAACAGCTACTACATTAGCAAGACCAGGAACAGTACTAATAGTAATATTTGCGCTAGGTGCACCAAGTAGTAGGAGAAGCAAGAAGAAGAGTCGACAAGCAAATAAATAAATATGTAATAAACAAGGAGGAAGGAAACAAGCAAAAGATAGGGGCCGTCGAGACGCTGCTTGTTTTAGCCTATTATTTGGGTGGTATACACACATATTGGAGTTCCGCCAAGGACCTCTCCTTTTTGGCTGCTGCTGCTGCGAAAAGGAAGAACAAAAGAAGAGCATTGAGGATTATGCTTCGACCTTGTACAACCTTTCTTTTCTATAGAAACGGGCTAATTCGATCAGCACGTAGTGGAACAAGGTGCACGAACACCTTAATTAAATGCTATTGTTGGATGAGGCTGTTGGGTCAGGGGTGTGAAAAGTTGTTAGCTAAAGATTTGCTGGCTCTGTTTGATGTGTATATATGCAAACACAATTGAGTGGAATAATGTTTGCAGTGAACAATGGGCTGTGCTGCTCTTAGCACATCAGAGGTGTGTCTTGTAGTGTTTTCATAACTAACCTAATCCCTAATCCCTAATCTCTAATCCTAATCCCTAGTCTTAAACTTACCTTAATCCTAATCCTAAGCTATCAGGGTAAGTTTAAGACTAGGGTTAGGATCAGTTTAAGGATTAGAATTAGCATTAGACTAGCCCTAATCCCTAACCTATCAGGGTAAGTTTAAGACTAGGGTTAGGGTCAATTTAAGGATTAGAATTAGCATTAGATTAGCCCTAATCCCTAACCCTAGTCCTTAAACTAACCCTAATCCTAACCTATTAGGATTAGGGTTAGTTATGAAAACACTGGTGGGTCTTGCCAACGATGCGTAGACACTCAACCACACCAAAATGCTTATCTCTTTTGTATCAAACTTTATGACAGCAGGCTAAACTATCTTATTGCTATATCTCTCAAAAACATTTTTTAAATGCTTTTTAGGCCGTTTTTGCGCTTAGGTTAATAGAAAATATTTGTCTTAGGTTAGGGAAGATGATTTTCAGCATAAAGATATAAAGTCAGCATAAAGAAATTCTGGTTTGCATACAGTCGTACCGTAGCCTAGAATCTAAGCTAAATTTTGGTATATAACATGCCCAGAAGACACCAGCAAAACATAGGTCAAAAACACAATGCCACAAACACATTTTTTTGAATTAGGGGTGCCAGTTTAACGAGGTTCGACTGTATGATTTTTATGCATCCAGAGTCACTTTCGACAAATTTTTCTCTCAGGTATGTTTGTGTGCGCGTCTCAACCCCAATCCTCCACGTCCCCTACGCACCCCTACGCATTTAATATAAAAAAAAACATAAAAATTATTTAAAGATAGTGTTTCGCAAATGGTTGATTGCAAACACACTTAATAATGGTTGATTGCAAACACACTTAATAATGGTTGATTGCAAACACACTTAATAATGGTTTCACTTGCACGCGTTTGTTGTTTTTTTTTTCCTTTAGAACAGGTGCATTTTGTTACACTGGATCATGGACAAAACAAAATTAGTTGGGCAGCTTTGCAAAGCAATAACAAAGCAAGCAATAGAACAAGGAAACAAATGCCTCAAGAAGATGTCTGTCATCGCTTCTCAGCAAATTATCCTCCTCAGCAAAAAAACTGAAGGTGGGGGGAAAAGAGGAGAAAGAATTTGTTATGATTGTGATCAAGACAAACAAATAGCTTCTCTACTCAATTTCTGCAAAATCATAAATTGATAGACCTTTCTTCAGGGAACACTCTCCCCTTGGCAGTAGCTGTGTATTCGTTGATTCACACAAAACTTAAAAAAGGCAAAAGATATTAACGAGTTGTGTTTAATGAGACAGTCAGCAGAGAGAACCTTATTAATGAATCACAAAAACAAGCAACCAACCAAACGCTTCTACCACTAACACAACAAAATGGGAAGAAGAGCAGTAAAATACACCGACTTGAACCACTCATTCATTAATTCCACACACACGCACACACACCCACCCACACATGAACCTCTTAAGAAGGTTTACTAATAGAAGTTATAAAGTCAAGCAGAATTTTGAAGAACATGCTGGTCAGTCGATAGTTGTCCACATTGAACGAGTCTTGGCACATGCTCTTTCTAATCAAATAGATTAGAAAGCCATAGCTCAAAAGCACACTTACTTGGCCCAGAGGCTTGGCTGACTCACCAAGCTTATAACACCGTTGTTATATGATGTGTCATACGAGACGGCATATAACACCATCTCCCAGCTAGCTTTCACTAGCTGCCTAAGAATCCACCCGACTCATGGATTTAGCTACCACATAATGCTGTATTTACGGCTACAGTCGACGCTCGGACCCCCGATTGAACGGACAGCTCGATTTAACGGACCCCGAATCCAATTCGATTTGGTTGGTTTTCAATTAAATTCCCTAAAAATGACGCTCGATTTCACGGATGGCTGAGCCCGGTCCCTTGGAGTCCGTTAAATCGAGCGTCGACTATATATACTTGGACATATACAATCTCATATAATCACTAGAGACCGGATTCGTATCCCCACAAAGTGCATCTTTCAAGACTTGACCAAAAAAGGTTATTATATAGTGTAGTTTAAGAGAAAAGAGTACAACCAACACAAGCCATGCATATGCACACAGTCACACTTGTGGTAGTGGTCATTGTTGCAGGGGAACTAGAAGAGTGACTCAAGAAAGACAATTAGCGGAGAATGCAAAACTAACATAAAATTATTTGCAGGAAGCGCCCACAAAAAGGTAGAGCAGAAAGAAGAGACTAGAATCGATAAGAAACTTTAAAGCAAACTACTACTAGTTCCGGTCATTTCTAAAAGAGGCTTTTAGAGGAGCAGTCTATAGGACAGCATCTCTTTTAGGTTGGCCTGTTCTGGCTTATTATTATTAGCTGCTAATGGGGTTGCTTGCCCCACAAGAGAGGGTAGGACTCAATTGCCTAGCGAACCCCAACTGAAAAGACTACCACGAGCACAGGAAGTGATTCCCGCCGCTATACGATTAAAATGAAATTAGCACCAAAATAGTTTCTCTTTCTGTGAATAAATATGGTGGAGAGGAGGAGGAGGGAAAAAAACTAATGACGCGAAAAGGAGACCAGTTAGTGGTAATATTGCTGCGACTATCATAAATAGTTGTTTGTATCTAAAGTTGTATGGATAGCCTGGCTATAGACATTCTGTAAAGGATTAGTGAGTAATGGAGTCAATGGTTACTTCTACCTATCCCCATAGTTGCCTGAAAGTAGAGTGCGATACATCTGCTCTCCCTACTATAGATCTACTATAGATTGAGGCTTTCACAAACGAGTTGCAAAAAAAACTGTCTTAACCGACTCGCTTTACCGAGGGCATTAAAATAGGTTAGAGAGGATGGTACACGTATTTTGGAGGAGGAGGTATATTAATTGGGGGGAGTGGGTATAATACAGTAGTATCCACATCTTTTAGGGGCAAAAATACATGAGGAGCTTTCTGGAAACATCTTAAGTATAACTTCCACATCAACAACCATCGCAACTCAATAAAGTTTAAGAGCAAAAAAAAATTAGAGAAAAACGAAAAATAAACAAAAGTTATTTGAAAAAGAAAACCTTTCTACTGCAATACGACAGCCTGAAGCTAGAATCATGATGTCTGGAGCCGGTTGGATCATCCAACTTGGATGGCTAAAGTCATGATAAACACTGGATATTTTCATTTGCTCCCTTTTTTCCTGCGCTATTTTTGCGCCTCTTTCCATGGAACACACCAACAAATTCACATTCATTTCAGCAAATGCCTCATGTTCTCCTACTCGTCTTCATAAATTATCAAGAAGCGCTAAACTGAACACTCAATTTGTCTATTTCACCACCAGCCCTATTAACAATGAAGAGAAAGTTGGTGAGCTGCAGCAGAAAAAGACATTAAAGACTGGCGATGGGCAGCCTCTGTTGGTTGATTTTTTCTCTCCGTCATTAATGGTGTTCGCTACAGCTGCTGCTTTGATTGCCCCTATGCCTTGATTCCGCCTTTTGGAGAAGGCATCCAACCTACAAAACAACACTAAACTAACTTTCATGTTTTCGTTTTAATCGCCTTCTCTCTGCTATTTTTTAATGGGTCGCATAACCTCCTATTTCAATGAATATTTCTCCGCCGAGTTTTCAACCCTAAAGGCAAATGAAGTGGAGGACACAACAACAACAAAAAAGTTGGTGGAAGTCCGCCAGAAGAAGAATTATAACGACAAAGGTATCTTACATACAAAGGGAGAATGTACCACCGGTAATTGATTCATAAACGGTATGCCTTCTTAAACAGAATTCGATTGCGTCGTAGAATTCTGTATCATTTCCAAGCAATAAAACACAGAATTTGTCATAAACCATGCTTTTTCCTATCCGCAAAGATAGAGAGACAAAAGATTTTATCACACTTTTATTGGTAACAGAAAAAATATCCAAAACTTGCATCAATGGAAAGAATAGTTCAATTAGGAGCGTCACTTTTGCTCGAGCTTTTATCTTTGATGTTCATTTTCTGTAATTGCTCTGCTTCGTCACTTTCGGCATCTTGATTTCTCTGCTTCAATAGTTGATCGTACATTGGCTTATAAGTGGATTTGTATTCTTCTTTGCATTTTTCAATCACTTCCAAAACCTAAAAACAACACGCGCATTATTCTCATTTAGATTTTTCTAGTACTGCAGATTACATGCTCAGAAACAACGAATCTGACCGATTAAATATTAGAGAGAAAAATCTATAAAAATTTCTAACTTTTTCAAAGCCTTCTCCTGTCCTTGAAGATACCGCTACACTGTTGAGATTGTCGTAAAAAGAATCCAGGACAAGGCTTAAAGACCGCGTCAGGTCATTCATGTAAGTCGATTGGTTCTCATCCAAAGCCTCTTGAAATGATTCGAAATCACCCATCCATTTCGTCGCAAAATCTGGTTTAACTACAAAAAAATAGGTGAAAATGTTTTCTTAATCTAAAAAGCAAATTATAGTTCGCATACTGATGTCAGCCTTAAAATGAGAAATTAAAAGCAAAATGAAAAGCGATGTGAGAAGACTAGACCACCTTATTGAAGACAATGAAGAACGGCAATTTGGTTCGGTACAAAATCGAGCAGGCGTAAAGCATATTGGACATAAATGTTGTTGGATTCTTGGCTCTTACACTGTCAACCACATAGGCAATCATTGTCGGATAAGTTGAGGCTAACGTATCTGCAAGATTCGACATTGCATTTCTTTATATTTCCTGCACATAAAAAGCTGACCTGTAATGATAGTGCCACTGGCACTCCAAGTAAATGCTTCAATCTGTCCAGGCGTATCAATCAGGAAGTAGGGAGTTGTGTTTTCGCGCTTCTTTAAGAGATCCATCACCTAAAACGATAGTTTGCATGTTTTCGTTACATAAAAACGATTTACTTGGTGGAAGCGAGTACAAATCAAATTCAGGCAAGTCATAATAGCACCCTAAATAGTCAGTAGTCTTAAGATGGGAAATATAGTTTCTTTTTCACATACATTTGGACCCAACCCATATTCGCTCATCACGGCCTTGTACTTGATTGTATCGCGAATGTCCACATTTGCTGGATAGGGAACCTTTTAAAAATTCAATGAGAGTGCTATAAATTTTAGATGACTTTATCAACAACTTACAGAAGCAGCAGCAGGATCCAAATTAATGACCTAAAGATAGACAGCTCAAATATATTTGAGTGCATTGACCAGATAGCACAAATCACATACGTATGGAAACTTCTTCTGCATATGCATTACACTGGTGAGACGCTAAAATATGAGATGCATAAAAAGATCAGCCACATGTAAAAACAGACTTGAACAAATGATGTCTTGCCGGATCCAGCCATCCCTAGCACGAGAATGCATGGCGTACCATCAGAAGTCAACGAAGAAGTCGAGCAAGACTGAAAATCTTTCTCTTCTACCATAACGCTAGCAGGACTCTCGTTTTCCATTTTATCTAAAAATTTTCTAAAAATAGTTGTGCCCACGCTTGTCCACTGTTTGAATGTGCGGGAGCCACATTTTAGGTTGTGTAGACCACATGTTCTATTATTTTTGGAGGGGGGTATATTTTTTTGGGGGAAGGGAGGTTTAATACAGTAGTACCGCGCTTTTTACTGTGAAGGTAAAAACATGTTTGTCTACGAATTTTCAATGATTATAAAGTCGTTAGCTTTATGTTTTTTATTGTTATCCTTCAGGACTATTCAATAAAGTTGTATTCCATTAAATAGCAATGGAAAATAGCCCGTGGGTCAGGAGTGATGACTGATAAATAAAAAAACAACTGCAGCTACTTATTTTTATTTCTAAAGTATCACAGTAAAACATAAAGTCAGAATTAATGATCAAATTTATATACAGTCAAAACCCGGCATAACGTTCACCCCAGGGACCGTCTGTGGGTGAACGCTATATAGAGCTGAACGTTATGTCGGGTGATCGTTATATCGAGTTTTAACTGTACGATACAGCACATTTTTTACCGGTCAAAGAAAGGGTATTCACATGATGTGTTACTTATACAGCATGACACTTTTACGGTTTTTTTTCCTTTATTTACAAACTGTCATCCCACTATTCATTACAGAATTTAAAGATCTTATTAGTCCTCAAACATGATGGATTGATCCGGTCTTCAAAGTGGACTTTCTAACATCAGGGTCGTCCGGTATTTGCGTTTCACCTGCACAATTATCTTGCTCATGACTTTTAGACACCTGCATGTTATTAACTTTCTGTACGAATCCTAAAACCAGAACTCGTATAAGTAAAAAAATCTTATCCTTTTGAATACCAGGAATACTTAGATGTCTTGGACTCGTGCCTCTGGCTGAACCTAAATACGGTGAGTTCTGCGGCACTTGACTGTTTGAAGACGATCTTGATTGTTCACCAACAGAATTTGGTCTTTTACGTATTTCGAATAGATCGCAGATCAAATTTATCTTGAAAAGGCGAGAATTTTTTCTGCCCTAAATAAAAACGAGGTGTTCGATTAAAAAAGTGCTATTAAAAAAATTACTTTAGTTATTCTCTGTTTTGCTGCCATGCATCTGATATGGTCATCAAAAACAAATTTGGCACTGAGTAATGCCTTTGAACCTTTCTTAGTTCTACACTTCACATCCTCCACAACCACGTGCAATGCTCTACTGTCTGAGGAATCTCCAGTTACCGCTGTGTCCTGTAAAAACAAACTTCAATTACAAGCTATAGTCAGCCCTCATTAATCTGCCCATTGAGAACCGGCCTAATGATCGGATTACAGAAATAGCAGATTAGCGAGGTTTGACCCTATCATACAGTAGCGGGAAAAAGTCTTTGCCCAAGCACTTTTTGCTTTGATATAAAGAAGTGTGCCAAGAAAGAGCTTTGGAGGAAATACAGGCATGAATAAGCAAAAAATGTGCATAGGCAAATACTTTTTTCCGCTAATGTACACTACAGAAGTATTAATTCACCTGCAGTAATCCCACAAATCTGACAATAGCCCAACCCAACTTTTTGTTATCAGGCTCCACCAAAATTAATTGGAATTGGTCTGTCACCAGAAAGCGGTTGAGTCTCTCATTCTTTTCGTTGACAACAGTGCATGAAAGGAGATCGCTATTGTCTGGAAATAAATAAATAAGTTTTTAGGCAAATAGAGGGTGAAAAAACTTCCACTCACTCAAATTGATGCAGTCATTAACCTCGGCCATTGGCTGTAGCTTAGATGACAAAGGTAGCTGCGTTTCTAAAAAAGACAATATGTTCAAAGAGACGATTCGAGCTCGATCAAATGGCGAGAAGGATTGCTTGACATAATGTTAACGATAGCCTACGATCTGGCAGTGTCAAGCAACGTTGGGCTCTCCTAGTACACCGTGTCCCAAGAATTTTTGAACCTTTTTGTAGCAATTTATCGAAGATCAGTTTTTACAGATTGACTAAGCTCGCGACGAAGATTATTTTTGTAGATATGTTATGGCATACTAAATATGGGTGGCAAAGACTGGTGTTTTAGGGGCGAGAACGCACGAGAAACCGACTTGAATCATTTGCAAAACTACAACAACTTCCCTACCAAGAACCACCCCGGTTCAGCCATTGAAAGCAAAAAGCCGATAGCTTACTCGTAATTTGGCGATCTTGTCCGTATTTTTGATGGTTTTTGCTGTGAATAGCTCACATTACTCATTTAATAACTCAAGTAGCTGAAGGTGAAAACTGACCAGATTCACCAGACAAGTCATGAACAAATTTGCGGAGCAAAAAGTAAAATTGAAGCGCCTGAAATTTAACGCTGTTGAAAAATGGCATTTTGTTTTTGATAAAAACCCTTCGTATCCTTTCATCGTTGCCGGAGGGAAGCCGTTGAGCCAGTGGGATCCCGCTTAAATCCAAAAAAGTAACTTCGCGGTCGTTTACTTCAAGGCAATACCTGAGCGGGGTGTTGCTAGGAGGCAAATACAGACCGGGGTCTTCACTGATTGTGCCCATCCTAATCTCGTTGATCTGAACCACGTAAAAATAAAACAAAACTTTATTTAGCCAACTTACGGACAATTGGTGGTATTCGTCTTCAAACATTTCTAAGAACAAATTTTCAGAGAGGACAACACTTCTTAGATAGGACAACAAGGCTGTTTGACTTCTCCTCCCAGCCTCCTCCACAGCCACATGGAACAAGCCATCCGACTCAATGGCAATCAATAATCTTCTCAAAACCATGCAAGTCAGCTCAATTGTAATCGGTCTTATTGAAGTGTCTGGAACAAAAAAAAAACTAATAAAATACTGCAAAAGAAAAATATTGACTTTACTGTATTATACCCCCCCCCCCCCCCCCCAAATGTAATTACCACAAAATACATGTACCATCCCCGCTAACCCATTTCAATGCCCTAAAAAGGGTAAAACGAGTCGTTTTGGACCGATCCTTTGTGGTTAAGGCAAGAGTATAACACAGTAGTACCAAAATATTGTTTACCAGGCTGAGAGCAACCTTCAATTATCCGGATCAAGTTCTCCTATAAGCAGTGCATGCAACACAAATAATTTACTTAGAGGACCGACCATTAGTTGAGTGTCACATTTGCTGGATTTACCTGTGCACGGGAACTGAGCAGCGTCGAGAATTTCTGGAGTAACACCTAAAAAATCACAAATTATGTTGAGATGAGAGTGGTTTTTGTGCAGAACAAAAGCTAAACAACACGAGACAACACAGTTCAAATAACCAAAAAATGCCGAAAACCCACTTCTGGGAGAGTTTGTGAAAACATCGTTATAACAAGCTAGAGAAGCATTAATACATATAAGCAAAGGTGTAAAATTGATAGCGGAAACGAAGAAAAGGATGCCAAACCTTCGTTTTGGGAGATACAAAAGAGAAGCATCAGAGCGTAGAAGCAAGCGTGATCATCATGGCCCTCATTCAGGGCTTTCAAATGACTGTAGAAGAATAGCCTGAAGTCCAAGAATTAGTCAACTGCAAAGTTCCATAAACTAGCCAAACTAAGTGAATGTCCACTTGGTAGGCTTTTTTTTTATTATTAGGTTCTAAAAGCAAAGATTATGTCTCGAGTTGGGTGCCAGATTGATATTAACACATTTCTCAGAATATCTGCTTTATTCAATCTACCTTTCTTGAATTTTTTCAGAGTGCGATCTGAGAACTAAGTGCAAGCCCTTCTCAACCGAGCGAGCCCACTCCGAGCATACGTCACTCTCGTCGCCGAAGAAGAGAGAAGTGAGCAAGGTCTGTACTGCTTCTTTGTTATGAATAACCTAAGTTGTACACTTTAAGGCTTGTGGAAATAATACGCGAGTAAAGAATTTACAGACCATCACAAATTGTGAAAGAAGAAAGAGGGCTGAAACCTTGGACAATAATACAGTGGAATGACACCGAAGATCGGCCAACGAAGCTAAACGTTTGTGTTAGGTGTTAAATTCTGTATTAAGCAAATCAAGGTACTACTGTATTATAACCCCCTAGAGATGCGCGCACAGACTTGCCTGTGAGATGAATCCGAGCAAGATTCTTGAGAAATAAATGCATTTCAGGCCTTTTTTGCCATAGTTCAGTGAGAAAAACATGGTAAAAGGGCAGAAAAAACTGCCTTAACCGCAAAGGACCGGCCCAAAAAGACTCGCTTCACCGTTTTTAGAGCATTAAAATAGATTAGGAGAAGGGATGGTACACGTATTTTGTGGCAATTACATGGGGGGGTATAATACAGTAGAGTCAAAAATTAATTTACCCAAGTAGAGAGGTCCAAACACATAAGTGAACAACCCGTTCGATAAGAGTGTATTCTGAAGATGAGATTTATAATAGCATACTAAATATTTGCCAAGTCTAATGGTGCGAGATTTTCCTTTAATTTTCAAGACTTACTGCTGGGATATTTTTTTGACAAAAATGAAATGGTTCGTAAACCCGCTGTATACCGACGTTAGAGAGAGTTGCATAAGCCTAAGCCTTAAGGGCTAAACTATAGAATATCTCTGTCGCCCTAAATGGTGTTTTAATGCATTTTTATGCAGGTAAAACGCGATTTTTATTATTGGGAAGACCATTTATTAAAAATGCGTTTTATACGCGTTTTACTGCATAAAAATGTACTGAAGCACCAATTTGGGCGACAGGGATAGTCTATATACTGCGGCCTGCTCAAGGAAATCTTAAAAAAAAAACTTACAAGTTCTTTATTGCCAATCATAAGAATATCATTGACCTGAAAAAGTTGGCATAGAAATATAATGACACATTTGGACAAGAAACCAACATAATGCATGCTGTCCAAGTGAGCATCTATCATGTTCAGCAGACTATTGCGATTACTTGATTCATTCTGTGCTGAGCGAGCAAACACATCCATTTCGATCACCTATAAGACGAAAAAAAGAACATGTTTTCAGGCGACATACCCAAGCCCGTCACATTTGAATTGGCGGGCACCAGTTTTTTACCTCGGAGACAACAAATGTGAGTGAAAATCATTTGGCTTTGCCTTTTGCAATTTTCCAAGCATATTTTTAATGAGCGCTCTTGTTTTCTGCACACTTTCACCACTATGCCTTGTTGTGTTTTGTTTTTTGTCTTGGATCATTTTCTATTTTCTGAATAGTTTGAGGTCTGAAGCATCAAAAACGGTGGCAGACAAAATGTGGGTAAAGTGGTGGTGTAGGCTGATGATCTTAGCCGCTTTCTCTTTTTAGTCATCCTATTTTGTTTCAGCCAACGATCAATTTCATCTTTGATCTCGTCTTTAGATTTGGCTTTTACGCAGACGATATTTATTATATAGAAAAGTTGGTCAGTGCTGAGTGCTTTTTTTATTGCAGGCTTCCATGAATACATGAACGTTGTAGTGAATGAAGCTGAGTGTTTGGTTCTCTGGGCTAGTAGTTATAAAGATTAGCAGTAGCATTAGCTTTTTATTCTTAGCATTATCTTTTAGCATTAGCTATAGCACTACTGTTAGCAGTACTAGCAGTAGCGCTAGCATTAGTTTTAGCATTAGTCCAAGTGTCGGTCACTACAACATAGCTGTTTTCGAAGAACAAACAACATACGGCTGTAGGATCATTGGTAACTATGTTTTTAGTAAGTGCTACCTCGAAGTTTGGTTTTGTAAAAGGCAAAATTGATGAGTTGTGTAAAAACGACTGGCAGATTCAAAATCCTTGCGATTTTTTTCCTTAGAGACATCAACATCAGAATGGGCAAAAGATGTCGAAAATTGGGGTAAAAAAGTGGTCTGGGCCAGCTGTGGATCCAACTTTTTGAGGTGACGTGTTCTCAAAGTTCCACTGTAAATGGCAATTCATTTTGTAGGTCTTCGTTTGTAGTCTTTTGCTCTTCTAGTCTTGTCCTTTGTGATTCTTTAAATTCCTACAAATTTTATAAAATGTTTGTATCTTTTTATGTACTTTTTATTTTCACTGCTTGAGTAGTAATAAGCCAGTCACAAACAAAACAAAATACATTCAAAAATCGGTGAGTCTTCCTAAGTACATAAGTTCCGTGGTGCGCACCAATTCGAATGTGTATAAGTTGCGTTGACAAGCGTAGGTTTTCTTATTCCGGTAAACTACAGTATGTGCTACCGGCTCCAAACGACAATTCGAATGGGTCTCCCCAATATTTTTTTGCCTTTTTTTTTATCGTTTTCAGCAGTTAAAACGGCTTTAGAACATCATTTCCGGTCGATTGGAGCCGGTAACACATACCGTAGTCCGGCCTCCCCTTGACGCGTGAAAAACAAATCAATTTAGCCGCCAACCTGCTCAGCAATGCCTTGCGAAACGAAGTTAAAGTAGTCCTTAGAGCGGTTCAGCACAAATTTTGACATAGAATCGTCCTTGACCTGGAAAACAGCGATTGTCGAGAAAAGCTCCAAATTGGTATAAATTACTTTGAAGATGTTAAGCGACAGTGTTCGGACAGCTATTCTCACCATTGATTCACCTAAAATAGCCATATTTACAGGGTGGCACAAAAAAAAAGAGCCTCATCAAAAGACACCGAATATAGGTGCGGACGCGTAATTGGCCATTCGGGTGAGTGAGAAAGACAACCATTTACACAAAAATGTGGGGAAAACAATGTGGGCTCTGACTTTAATACAACAATTTGATTAATTGTTGTACTATTACGACTATTAGCGTGGGAGAGGCTCTTGATACAAAAAACGGGGTAACACTTAACAAAATATATAGCCCTGAATCTCAGCAACATTTTCGAGCATGGTGTCAGTACCCAATTGTTGGTGGTTGAGACTAGTGTTGGAGGCCGAGCGAGAAAATTCCGAGAATCTCGGTTTCTCGTTCTCGGGTTTAGCCTGTTTCTCGTTCTCGGTTTCTCGCTCGGCCAAATCGATTTTCTCGGTTTCTCGCTCGGTCACACCCTGGCTATAAAATATGGATAGGAAAGGAAAACTCTTGGGGTGAAGCGTGCTGTCAAGTCCAGAAAGAAGTAATTAGGATGGGTGTGTAAACACTTAGCTAAAGAAATGTGTCCTTGATTCAAATAGAATCCTAAAGGTTTCTATCTGTGCCGAACCTCTTCGGAGTGTTA
>BBSZ01001707.1:46944-58048 GCA_000981365.1 Subanguina moxae | reverse complement strand
TTTCCCTCTTGTTTGAAATGAGAGCGAAAGAAAGTACTTGAAAAGGTCTTTAAAATCACTTGAAACTGGCCAAAACAACAAGTTGCTCAAAGTTTTTAAGATTGCTTTGAACTTTTCTTTTTTATTCATGTATTTAAAATCAACTGATTGTAAGGTTATTGAAGCTGAAATATTTATATCTACTGTGGAAGATAATACACTGCAAGCTATTTGTGACCTGGCATGGATGGCTTTACAGGTTGGCAAGAAACGTTTCATTTGAAAAATGAGAATAAATATTTGGTGGCTAATTTTGATCCATATGGAGCAGACTTGAGAGGCAGAGATGCGCGCAGGGACTTAAGTGCAACATAAATACAAGCAAGATTCTTGGCAATTTATGCGTTTAGAAGGGTTTTTTTTCTATCTTTAGAAAAAAGGCAATGGTTGAAATGGTTTTACCCGTCAAATTATGCTTTTACCCGTAATGTTTTTAAATCAATTTGATTTCATGTGAT
Organism: Subanguina moxae; assembly: GCA_000981365.1. Lineage (NCBI taxonomy): Eukaryota > Metazoa > Nematoda > Chromadorea > Rhabditida > Anguinidae > Subanguina > Subanguina moxae. Next base: position 57,551 of record BBSZ01001707.1, on the reverse strand, counting down.
TAGAAAAGGTCAAACAAAAGCAAAAAAAGCCTTAATTTCTAATTTTTTCTTATGGGTTCAACCTAAATTCTGCCAAAATGCTTCTATTTTTTTACGAGAATCGCTTTTTTAGAAGTTTTCTCAACCAAGAGACATAGCTGCTTTCCTCAAGGAGCATTGTGATCAAAGCTTCGGCTCTTCTTGGCAGTCTATTGTTGGTAATATAGAAATTTAAAAAAAAAATTAATTTTGTGTTGGAGTAAATATTTGTATATTTTATCTAGAAACAAACCATCTAATATCCAATTAAAATTTTTAAAGGCAAAACTTTTGGTTCATTCGTCTCTGTGGATTGTGCCAATATGCTCAACTTCAGAATTGGGAAAACAGTTTTTTTTCTTTATAAAACCTATTCAAAAGAGGAATTTAAAGACTTGAAAAGAACTGTCAGATCTGTCAAAATTTGAAGTGTAAATAAACTTTTATGTGTATTATTATTTTTATATTTATAAATATCTCAAAATCTCGCACATATGCCTTACTAAAGGTACAATCAGAAGGCATAAAGAAAACAAAAGTGCTTTGAAGGTCGAGTAGACATTGGAGGAGGAAGCACTGTTGGGAAAGTCCTGCCCATTACATAAATTTCCAGCACATGAGCAAACACTTAAATAACTAGGCATTTATATTTAAACAGTGTTTTAGAAACCTTATTTTAGACTCAAACAATTTTCTGTCATCCCTAGCACTCGTAGAAGGCAGTTCACTAGCGTTGAAGTCTCGGCAAAAGTTGTGCTGGCGTAAGGCTCCTGCCTGGTCTGTTCTATTGAAGCCATATAGAAAAATACTGGCCCAACAACCTCTTATATAGCCTTTGGCACCCACACCTCAAAAAAGCAAATGTATTTAACCGAAGTTATTATATGATCTTATGCCGATGCGGTAACCGATGCCGCCAAATTTCAGGTCAGTGATGATACGGCGCCAATCCTATTTTTGTTAATACGGTACTCCGCATAAATTTTTTTACAACAGTGGTACTCGTATTATTGATTATTTATATTTGGGACATGCTAACTAAATATACTTGTACTGACAATTCACTTCCGTGACGGATCGCTCGATGAAGTGACACAGCTCTACACTCTTTTGGAGAACATTCGAGTCAAAATTTTTAGTGAGTATCTACTTGTTTTTCGTCTTCTGTCTATTGCCAGAACACCTTTTATCTGAATCAGACAAATAAAAAAGATAAAATTTTTTGTTGGCTACCGCACTATTCCGCTCATCTACAAGTTATTTACCGCCATTTGTGGACTAAATTTTCTCCAGACGAAAGTTAGTTTTCACCAAAAGTATAGTATGAAAAAATGGATGAAAAGTTACAGCAATTTTTACCTTTTCTGATGATATAAAAAATTGTATTGAAAACTTTTTTAGCCTTTTCTAACTAAGGATTGCAAAAGTTTTTATAGCAAATATGTTTACCTATTTGTAGGTCTTCCACCATGGCAATGCAGTGGGAATGGTCATCACAATAGGTATGTGGCACTTCTGAGTCTCTCTTATTGGATCGATACAATGAATTTCATTGAGAGATAAAACAAGGAATTGGTAATTGAAATTAATAGCATTAAGCAAATGAGACTTATAATGTTTTTAACAGAACATTTGGAATCCAACTCCAGAAAAGGGTCAAACGCAACCAATGATCTACTAAATTCTGGTAGCATATTGGAAACAAATCCTACTACAGGCATTTCCTGGACAAATGAACGGAGATCCACTTCAATAGATAACACAGTGCTAAGTTGGAAGGAGCAGGCCATACTAGATAGATTATATGCTCAGGTGACACTAAGTCGCGTACAAAACATGTAGCTCAATGCTGAATTTACTGTCTTCATTCCAATTGAATAAATTCATTCCAATTGTATTTTATAAAATTATTAAAAACTGTCATATTCTGCACTTTGTATATTCAGGCTTGCTATATAGATTATAGTCTTTACAAATTATTTATAGGCTTTATAAGAAACCAAACTAAACCAAATAGACAAGTCTCTAACACAAAAGTATTTAATAAATACTTTTCAGTGAAAACATTTATATAAACAGTTATTAAAAAGCTACAAAATAAGAATATCAATGAGATCACAGAAAATAATCAAAATTTATTGTGGGTTTAATGCTATTAGCAAAGTCTAAATGCATATGCAATCAGGCGCGTACTATAAGAATGGGTGGTAAGAATTGCCCGACTCTTTGGAAACTCGAACTTATTTAATTTTTGATGTGTTTTTGCACCATGTGTAGGTAAAATAACTTATTGTTTCTAATTTTTTCCCATTTAAAAAAATTATCGCTTCCCATTTTTTTCTCGATACACGCATGTATGCAAACGAATCACTTGCAAAAGAACCTCTCGACTTCTTTAATACAGGTGTCGCATTTCACATCACAACACCAGATGAATTTGCACCTGCAAGGCTCTTGGCGAAACTCTCGTTGTGTTTGCCAGCCCCTTCCGCAGCACAACTCAGAGCAAGTTTGAGCTGAAAAACATTCTCTTCCAGTAGTGCCTTCCACTTCTCTTTTCTCATCAGCCACACAGTAGTCGGGGGAAACTTCTAGGTAGACTCTACAAAGTGGTGAAAGAAAGTATTTTTTTGGATTTTATGTTGGAAAGACTTACAAATCACCTCTATTGGCAGGTGAAGTAGGTTGACGATAAGGTGTGGGTGTGGTTTTTAGATAGCGCTCATTGCGAATGTTGGACAATGGAAGGGCTTGAATAGGTCTGACCATCAACTCATTACTGTCTGGCACTATTGTTACCTAAAGAACTAATTTGTACGTATTACAAGCTGTGTAAAAATTATGATCACCAAATTTTAAAACAGTGCCACTTTTTACTTATTATTTCTCGGGGCTGACTTTGTCTTGTTTTGAAGCTTTACTTTCTCCTCTTTCAAGCGTATGCTCAACTAATAATTTTCCTTTGTATATTGGGAAACAAATGGACTGTCGAAATAGAAGAAGCACAGTCGTGGAATTGCATAGCCGCGGAAAACGTGTATCAGAGATAGCAAATAAGCTCGGAATTCATCACTGAACCGTTTCAAAGGCCATCTTGCGTTTCTAAAAGTTCGGTACGTTAGAAGATCATCATTGAAGCGAAAGACCAGCGACAGTTAACAATCCAATCGTCAAAACAGAGATTCGCGACAAACTTTATCAAAATGCGTAGTGTTCGTAGTGGAAGATACCAAAGCAACTTGACATAAACGAAGGAAGTGTCAGGACTATCACTAGACAGGAGCTCAGGATGCATTCTCATAAGCTTTAATAAGCCTTATACTGCAAACTATATTGTACTCCGAGAATTTTGAAATGCATTTAAAATTTTTCAGAAAGCTTGCTTAATTTGCACTATTTTAACTGAATATGTCAGCTTTACAAAAACTATACGATGCACATGGGTAAAGTGTACGATTAGTCACCATCCGAAAGCGCCACCAATAAGCATCTCCATCAAATATGTTATAGAAACTCATCGAGAATTTATAAAGCCGAGTAATAAAAAAAAAGGATTTTACATGTACTATTTCAAACCCTAAAAGTCTTAAAGAGGAGGCCAGAATAGTTTTTGATATTTTTTGAATATGCATTTTGTTTGAAAAATTTTTGCTTGAAAAGCATATTTTACCTGCTGAGCCTTTTGATATTTTTTTTTGAGAATAGCCGCAAACTCTTCAAATGTGGGCACTACTGACCAGCATGTTCTTGTCACACCTGAAACCCTAAAAAATGCTTTATGCCCAGATACGCAAAAGGACTGACATGATCCACTAACTCCATGGCACTTGCACTGTCGTCGTTGATTAGAGGCCAGTACTTTCCTACCAACTCGATTGTTGTGCAGGTTCATCAAGGCTCTACAAAAAGAAATAATAACTAATTGGTCTAGTAAAGAAACCTCATAAGGAATTTAAATCCCAAATTAGACACAAGCAAAAGTACCTGGCATCCATGTGTTGTTTCTCATTAGCATCAATGAACTTTCGGCTAAATGCATTTCCATACTAAAAATTTAGTTGATGTAAAAGTAATTACTAAAAAAGTAAACAGTCTGCTTTACCTTGACATTGTCGGAGCATCCAGCCCAAGTAAAGTCTTTAGAAGAACCACTGGGTGAGACTGGTGAGAGACTGCTGCTTATCCCTCTAGATTTTCTAGGTTTTTCGCCACAACCGCAGTCTAAAAAGCTTATGACATATATGAAAAAAGTGTTTCAAAGGGAATACGACCTGGAATAGTGCCTTTGGCACATTCTTTTGCCAAGTTCAAGCTTCCTCCACCAGCCACAATTGCATACACAAAAGCACTTTCTTTGCTTCCAACTAAAATAAATTTTTAAACACTTTTATACAGGCCTGCAGCCAGTAGCAAAATTTCTCTCTTGACATTTTTTCTGTCTAGGCTTCTGATTTTATAGTTTCTTTTGCTAAGACTGACCCTTAAGTGGGGCAGCTCCAAAAGCGCCAGCTGTAGAACAATTCCATTTTTCGTTCGCAAATTGAAACCTACACTCCTCTACTGCCTCACGCAGTCCTTTGTGCAGAGCTTTTGTAGCTGGCAAATTGCTGAAGCACAACATGCGCTGCTTTCTACTTAAGCCTGGCATCGCATTGCAATAATTGGAGGGAAATTGCGAAGAAGACATTTGAGTCATTAACCTGCAAAGCAATTACTCTATCTTTTTCCACAAACTGACAAGAACTTTAATATTATGTTACACCGAGTTGACTTTACTGAATTATAGGTGCATAGACGTTTCGAAAATATTTGCAAATTTTTGCATTTGCAAATATTTGCGAAACGTCCATACGCCGAATTATAACTCCTCCCTCCCAAACAAAATTTTATTATTTTTATTACATTCACCGTCCTCTATAGTTTCTGGTTGTTTAGCTTATGATGTGATTATTGTGATAGTTCAAAATTTGGTTCGTACTCATTTGATCACAACTCATTTGATCGCACTCATTTGATCGCAACTCATTTGATCGCAACTCATTTGATCGCAACTCATTTGATCGCAACTCATTTAATCGCAACTCATTTGATCGCAAATCATTTGATAACAGCACCATGTTTTAGTTACTGGAGCTGCGCAAAGAAAAGTCTTGAAATGCATTTATGGTCAAGAGTATTGCTCGGATTCATCTCGCAGGTAAGTCTGTGCGCGCATCTCTAACCCTTCAAGCCTCCTACGCCCCCTCTTTTTGGAACTATGGTTTTGACCCAATTTTTCCAGACGACTCTTAGGCGAGTTACCACTTAAATTGTACCTTATTGTGTTAGCTACAATTGAGGGTTAAGTTGCCTGAAAGTCTTTTGGAAAAAGTGAGTCAAAAAGTCCCGTTTTCTCGTTTTTGGTTTATTAGATACTTTTAGTCACCACTTGTGACCAAAAAGAATGCAGTTTTTATAAATGTAATTGTTGATTGTTGTAAAATTTACTTTTATTTCGCTACAACCGAAAAGAAAATACTGAGAGAGGTTGTAAAATTAATTGTTTGTAAAACACGACTTCTTTTGAAGTGCTTAAGCACAAAAGACATGCTGTAAAGTTACTACACTTAAATGTATGGATATTATTCTAGAGTTGCTTGTTGGAAAAGACTTTTTGCAGAGACAGAAAAAAGTTACGGTATTTTTTTAATAGATCCACATTTTTTGTTTGAACCGCGTTCATCTAAAAAACCGCACCCTAAAGTATTTTACCCGTACCCTTTCTACCGGAACTATAGAGGGGACAACACGAATGGCTTAGGCTTACTACAGTCGACTCTCGATATAAGAGCACCCATTGGGACCGACAGTTTGTGCTCTTATAGCGAGAGTGCTCTTATAGCGAAGGTAAATTTTGTCTGTTTTATCTGTCTTTATCGGCCAACCAAATTTTTTTTTAGTGCTCTTATACCGAGAGTGCTCTTATAGCGAAGTGCTCTTATATCGAGAGTCGACTGTATAATGGCTTAGGCTTATTAAGCATTACACCATAAGCATTACTTATGGCTGAGAGCCGACTATGTGAAGCGACTGATGGGAGAGACTCATTTAACAAATTCACTGTGATATGCGATTTTTTTGCTTTCATATCTTAGATTTGACAAAAAAGCAACTAAAACAGTGTGGATTGAACATGGCCGTTGTTCTCAAACGATGGAAAATTTTTGTCTATTTTTCTTTTGAGATTATGCCTTAATTGTTAAGGCTCGCCCAGGAAGCGGAGATATAGTCATTTTTTCGGAGTTTTTATAGCTTTTAGTAACAAGCAATAAAATTAACATGTGACGAACCCAACTTTTGCTAAAATTTTCCGTAACATACCACCAGCTCTGAGCACTTAACAGCCAGCTAACCAATAGAGAGAGCCGGAAAAGCAGACTATTTCCTACAAGCATCTGGATGGATCAAAAATATCGCTTCAAAAGCTAAAAATAAACAATCAAATATATTATTTTTTAATTAATCCCTTTGCATACAAACAACAAAGCCAATAAATCCAATTAAATAAAACAGCGGCAGAAAGGCAGCCTTCCACAAAACAGTGGAAGAATTGTGTGTTTTCGGAGATTGAAGGACAAAATTGGGAGTATAAGTGGTAGTAAAAGCTCTGAGAGAACATGGGGGACTGTAAAAACAAGACGGTATTCCACTTGCTTGACTCCACCTCTCCAGCGGGCCCTTCTCTTCCAAACAAAACATCCATAAAAAGTTATGTTTGGATAGAGGGGTCTTTTCTTGTAATTTTATTCAACTGAAGACCAATAAGAAGAGGTTTAATTAAATATTTTTCTTAGCTGAACAAATGGTTCTGCTATTTTCAACGGTAAAATTAACAGAGACATGTTTAGATAGCCTGAAATTATGTCAATCAACATAATAAACGATTTAATGGTTGTTATTTTTTCCAATCAGTCAGACTCTTTGCTTGTTACAGTCTTTATTCCAATTTGTGTTTGACAGATTTACTAACCTGCATGAAAAAAACAAATTTAGTTTGAACTTAACACCAATAAGTCAATCAATCAATCAATTAATTTACTCTATTGGATTGTACCCCCCTCACAAATTTATATTTTTTCTATATTTTTTCGCCTTTTTTGACCTTTTACCATGTTTTTCTCACTAAATTATGGCAAAAAAGTCTTGAAATGGATTTACGTAGGCAACGGGGGCTTGGAATTGAGATGCGCAAACACTTATACCTGAGAGAAAAATCACTCGAGAAGAAGCTCTGCATGCATGAAAATAGCATGCATACCAGAGCTTCTTTATGCGGCAGGTCCCAGCAAAAAAACTATGTCCAAGATCTTCACTTTTTTGAGTGGGCCCTCCTTAAAAAAAAGCCCCCTACTTGTCCCTTCTCCTCCCTATACAGCCCTTCATCCCTTAAAAATGGTGAAAAATGCTTCTTATATGGTCAACCATAATATAATAGTATCCAATTAATTAATTTATGGAAGTCAACAACTTTATTCTTATTATCATCCTTTAAAAAATCTCTGCGGGAGTGTTAGGGAATTTACCTACTTTTTTAACGCTCATAAAATTTTAAAGCAATAGTTGAAGTTCAAAAATCTCGATTCTTTCTATGATGACAATGCCGTAGTCAATTTAATACTTCTAGAAATAACCTCTAAATAATATGTTTAAGAATAGAAGAGGATAAGTAGGGTTTTTCAATGATGTAAGTCAGATTTTATAGAAACGTCGGAAAGTTGCAATGCACACATTTGTGGCAAGACGATTTTAAAATCGATAATTTTCTGAAATATGTTAAAACAATTGATTATTTTTTGAAAGCAGTCGCCTTGATAAGTTTTGTAGATTTTTAAAAATTTTAATGGTTTTTATTGTATCCAATAATTCAGTTTTTTTGCTGGTTGCAGTCATTATTTTTGATTTGTGTTTCATTTTGATTACGATAAAAAAAGTGTTGGTTGTGAAAAATTTGTGATCTTGGCCAACTTCTGTACAGCATTCAGCGGCATTTGCCTCAAGTATAACAAAGGCAGTGTATCAGATTTAAAAATTAATTTTTGCTTTGTGCCAACACTAAAAAAATATAGTCAACCAACAAAACAAGTCTCCCAATAAATTTTTCTTATTATCTTTAAGTCCCATTGTTCATATATTTTACAAAGAATCAACAATGAATTTGTTTGCTCGCTTATTCGCAGCAAAACCCACCCTCTAATGAACCAAAAAAGTCTTTCCTTTTCAGCAACAAAAATATTGAAGCACTGATATTGAAATCTTTGACATTAATACATATAGTTGAGGGTCTCAAGCTTTTTTGATGTGACTCGTTCTCGGGCTTTTTAAGGAGTACAGCAAATAAAAGATATTTCTAATTTTTGTGACAATTTTTTAGATTTTCATTGTATTTAATGACTGTATAAATCTCCTTTTTCTCAAACTCGAATTGTAGCCGACCCAAACTTTTATCAACTCGAATAATAGAATATTGGCACAATGTCAAACTCGCACAAAAAAATTTTGATTTTATATCAATTTGCACAGAAATAATATAGCTCGTGGTGTTGATTGTTTATGCGATTCTGATTCAGATACATGTTAATTCACATTAATATAAGTCAAGAGCTAATTGGATTGAAGCGAATTTAGTCCTGTAGGTACTTTAAGTTACACCTTTTCATTTAGATAGTTACTGGTGATTAAATCTAACTCTTGCCTTTCTTAATACATTTTTTCTTCTAAATAATAAGTCATATTATGCTAACGAACCTAGTGATCATTGAATATTCCACGATTTTTATTTTATTTTTCGCGTATAAAATGCAAAAACATCAGCGATAAATGGACAAATTTTTGATTCTATTTGTTTTGTAATCCTCTGTTTTTAAATTGACCGAATGCATCACTCCCAGGAGGTCTTGCACCATTTATATGGACAACAACATTTATATGGACAACAACATTCAAAATATTATTTTGAGCTTTGAATGATGGATCTTTTGCAGAATTTCTCGGGCTTTCTTTTGGTGTTTTTCGTTTTTTCATATTATTATGTTTTAATAAAGTTTTTTTCCGATTTTATGTCCATGTCAGAACTTTTGGCGCACCCTGTATTGAAAAAAATGGCCATTCCCCATTCCCAACAAAATGAGGGGTTCTCCTAAGTTTTCTGTTTCCGTTGTTATTGGGTTAATAAAATTGATTTTACAAAAATGTGCTATCGTTATGAAACGGCAATTATATACCAAAATGTAGCCTAGATTATAAGCTACATTTAAGTATATAATATGCCCAGAAGACACTAGCAGAACATAGGTTAAAAACACAATGCCACAAACACATTTTTTTGAATTTAAGGGTGCTCGCTTATTAGAGTAAATACGATATATGAGAAAATTTAAAAATAATGTAAGAGGTCATTAAAATATCTGCAGCCACATTTTTTCTCAATTGATTTTTTCTTTGTTGTCTTGAGAAAAACCAAAATTTCATTTTTAGCAGTCTTGTTTAATTGGGCCGCCTCTTTTAGTGGCATTAAAGAGTGTTTTGACACAAAAGAATTCATATTTTTTAAAATAAAAAACAATTATTTGTAGGCTTAAAGGGTTGGATAGAGAGCGCTTAATATTATTATGTACCACTTCTCTTTTCCCAAATTAATCCTCACTTTTGATATATGCTCATAAACCTTATGGCAGCAACCCATTTAGTGGGACAAAAAAGTAGATGTTTTCGTTCCATTTTATTAAGGCTAAGAAATTGATCAATTCTGAAAAAGACATTAAAGTGTTAAAATAGAATTTTTAATCCATTCTTTCTACTTGCCTTTTTGCTATTTAAAATTATGTTTGACTGATGAAAGCAAGATATTACGCAGAATTCCCTAGTGGAATCGTGTGGACAGCTTTTTGAGAGTGATTTGAGTCGAAAGCTGTCTGCTTAACAATTTTCGATTTTTTGCTAGAGTGTTGTTGAAAGGATAATAGAGCTTTAAAAAAAAAGTTTATAAAATATTTACAGTCAAAGCGAGGTTTTTTAGCGAAAGAGAAAAAATCTACGCTATATTTGGACTATGCTATATCAAGGGTCGAATGCATCACAAAATTGGCGCTACTCGGTTATACCTCCCCCGATAATAGCTGCTAGGATCTACCCCCTTTTTTTCCAAAAGTGTCTAATAACCATTTTTAAGTACATTTTATGCCAAAAAAAAAACAAAAAGACTATTTTAAAGGGATTGAGGGCTGTAATGGGAGAGGAAGGGAAAGGAATAGAACCATTTTGCAAAAGAGGGGTATAACCGAGTAGCATCACAAAATTTAAATTAGATGCAAAAAGAGTTCTATGCTTTTCATACAACAATATTCGGTACGTGACAAAATTGGACCGCGCCAAAATTGGACCGCGCCCAAAATTGGACCAGCCATAATTGGACCATAATTGGACCGACCATAATTGGACCGGCCATAATTGGACCGATCATAATTGGACATGCCTTAATTGGAGCGAAACCGCCCAAAATGGGACCGCATTCAAAGTTGACAAAACGTTCTAGCTAGGCTAGCTAGGCTTTC
>BBSZ01001707.1:33393-46924 GCA_000981365.1 Subanguina moxae | reverse complement strand
TATCCAAATTTTCTCACAACAGCTTCAAGGGACGTCGACAATGGTGGCAGCAAAAAAAAATGCGGTCCAATTTTGGGTGGTTTTATAACCGGTCCAATTATGGTCTGATTATGGTCGGTCCAATTATGGCCGGTCCAATTATGGTCGGTCCAATTATGGCCGGTCCAATTTTGGGCGCGGTCCAATTTTGGCGCGGTCCAATTTTGGGCGTGTCCGAACAATATTGGCTCTGATTTCTCATATATTCATTGTGTTTTTTTCAGCTAAAAGCGAGATATCTAGGATCGCCACGAAAATTAGAAACTATAAAGCTATATAAAAAGTTGCTCAAATTTGGCATTATTCCAGTTTTAGGCTCACTCCCAATTATTTTAACATAACTCCTATTTCAAAGTTTCCGCCTTTCTGGTAGCTCTAATTTCTTTTACTGGACTTTCACTTATCCCTTTTTCCATATTTAAGTGGACTCTTTTACAAATATAGAAACAATTTTTTTATTAATCCGTTTGTTTCAAAAAAGTGATATTGCAGTGCTTTAAGTGTGCAGTAATTTGTCCAAAACAATTAGCTTCTATTCTTTGGTTTAAGTAGACACTAGTCTGGCAGCCGAGCAGCAAAGACGACTTACTTAAAGAGATAGAGCTTATCTATGGCTATTGCCTCTGTTACCCATCAATTATCATTGTCGATTCTCAGAAGTTTGCTCACAAATACAACTGCTATAAAAAAATTTTGGCTTACCGGTGCTACCGTGAGAGTATCTCATGCAACTAGCTGTAATTGATGGAGAACCAGATTTTACAATTCACAATATCAGTATTCTGCCTTCAGACCAATGTGCTACAGAAGAACAACGCGTAAACAATATTTACTTTTTTAAGGCTCAAAAAGAAGGTGATGGAAAAAATGGGTTAGCCAATGACAAAAAAACGCTAAAAAACCATTTTTAAATAACAATTTCGCTAAAATGAGGCCAAAATTGTAACTTAGAGGGGAATGGGAGTAATATGAGGCTACTAGTTTGAAAGGTCATAAATCACTGGAGAAGAATCTCTAGATGCATGAAAATAGCATGCATACCAAAGCTTCTTCATACGTTAGGTTTCTTTATAGGGTCCCTTTAAAATAGTTTTTTATTGTTCGTTTTTTGGCATAAATTATATGTAAAAATGGTTTTTAAAAATTTTTGGAAAAAGCTATTTGGGGGGAGATTAGGGGTGGAGTGCGGAGCCAAAATTTTATATTGAATTTGTAGGCGGCCAGGTGTTGTTGTGGAACAGGTTTGTGCAGTATAATCTTTCCAAAGGATTTATAAAATTCTTGCTATTTTTCCCCAACTTATAAAAACCAGCTTTAAAAACTAATAAGAGATCCGTTTCTTTTTTTTTTTTGGGTGAGTTAATAATTTAAGCACGCTAATTCGACCACGGGGAGTTCAAAAATGCAATCATTTTGGTCGTGGGGTATGCTCAAAATGACTGGCTGTATTCGACACTTTTTGCTTTTTGACTCTTTTTACTTAAGAAATAAAATAACTCCAAGCCCCAATTTTTTAAATTATCTAGTGAGGTTGGCGTAGAATCACACAAAAACATGCCGAAAAAAGTATATTTTTAAATTGTTTGACCCACAGTAGGGTTGTCAAAATGGGAAAACTTCTACCCTATGGTAAAAAAATTAAAGTCGTTTCAAAATTTGAAAATGGTAAAAAATAGTAAAAAGTTTTTACCATTTTTCAAGTATGTCGCCTAATGCTACAATTTAGTCGAGGAGAGTTATTAAGGTATCCCTCTGGGATTAAAATCACCTGAGGAGTTCATTTTTAACATTTTCGGCGTATTATTTACTTCACAAGAAGACATAGTACAGTGTATTTACATGGTAAATTTACCCTTATCTTATAGTACGGCCCTAGAGAACTATTTCTCTAATCACATGAACAATTCTAATAATTTTTATACAGGCACTATTGATATTGTCTGGCAAACAAGAGTTCTTATAATTTCTTTCTCAATTTCTTTCAAAATAAGAAATTAAGAGTCTATCTTCCAGTGGTAGATCAAATCGATGGCCCAAATATAGTAAAATTTTTACCATTTTGACAACTCTGCCCACATTCATATATTGGGTTGTAGCATAAGTTCCCGCGTTTTTATCTTATCATAAATTTAGATATGATAAGTTTGCTACATAAGCAAACATTATATACCATTTTGTAGCATTTTTTCTTCTCTACAAGATTGCAAATTTGTTTTTTCTAATTACTAATCTTTCCCGTGTAGCCTTTTGACCTCCATTGAAAGCGAAGACGTGCAGGTGTCAAAAATGCACTTTCTTGCGACTTGGCAATCCATTTGAATGCTATAAATACACGGGAAAAATCAGTAATTAGAGAAAACAAATTTGCAATCTTGTAGAGAAGAAAAAATGCTACAAAATGGTATATAATGTTTGCTTATGTAGCAAGCTTATCATATCTAAATTTATGACAAGATAAAAACGCGGGAACTTATGCTACAACCCAATAGAAAATTTTTGCTCTTAACGCTTTATGTGTGTCAAAAACACAATATGATTAATTGCATTAGATGCTTAGAAATTTTGGCCCAAGAAGAAGCAGTAGAAGAAAACAACAATTTAGTAGAAGCAGGAAGACTTTTTTAAAAAAGTTAAAAACTCTTTCTAGGTTTTTTCTATGATTTTCCAAAACAAAAGTGTCTTGTCTCGGCCAATGTTGGCTTCATGTTTGGAAGACTAAATAATGGTTTTTTTTTGAATTTCTTTCTAACACTGCTCAAAATTAAAAACTATAGGTTGGTCTCACATGGTTGTTTATGGTTTCGGTAAGTAAAATAACTAATTGGCTAGAATGTATACAAGCTGTATACAAGCAAAATTCACATACAGCCTATCCTATGTTGGTTTTGGTATGAAGCTTTTAATTAACCTTTTATTTTAAAAACTTACCATTTCACCTTCTTAGACTCTTATTGCTCCATTAAGTGCAGGTGCTTATTTTAATAGTTGATAAAAATTGTCATGAATAGTATTTTTACGCTTTAAAAAAAAAGTGGATATTTTCTTTAAAGATGTAAAATTTAGGTACTACTGTATTATACACCCCTTCCCACGATTGTTTATACACCACATCAGGGGGGGGGGGGGTAAAGTATAATTCAGTAGAGTCTAAAATTAAATTTCTTTAAGACAAATAAAAGCCAAATTAGCTTTATTGACATTTTAGTGATGCTGGGAATGGGTAAAAGAGAAAAACGAGAAGGCGACAGTAGATTTGTGAGCTTAATTTTGCTGAATATATGTTGTTAAAAGAAGAAAGTGTTTTTTAGCCGAATCCACTTTATCAAATGATTTGGTTGCTGTGTTTTTGTGGCTGGATTTCACTTCTAGCACCCCTTCCCTTTACTGTCTGGTACTACATTATTGGGGACGGGGTGCGCTCAATGAACCAGTCCATTGTCATGTGTCATTTGTTTAGAACTAGGTTAGAGAGAAAAAAATCTTATGTAAATCATGGCCAATAGCATATTTAGCATGGAAGTGGTACCTCATTCTGTTGATACTATGATGACCTTGTAAGTTATTTTAAAGGTGCCATGTATTCTTTCAGCAACTTTCTTTCTTATCAGCTAAGGCAACAAAATATACAATTTAAAAACATTTTAATTAATTAATCTGGGATGCAACTGACTCACTAACTAGAATTCTCCAAACGTAGGAATCTTTCCAGTGTCAAAACCCTCCAATGCATAGAATTGTGTAACGCTCAGGTAGGATGTTTTTCGTTTTAGAATTCTAGGATTTGTGAGTTGTCTGCGTCCTCAATGTATCTAAAATATTAAAAGAGCCTCATAATTTCTAATGCCATTTGACAAACATGCATTTGCAGATATGGCGTTCTCTTGGCTGCTGCTAGGTATTTTTCGGTTTCAAAAAGTGATAGAAATTAAAAATAGTATTATTATTTAGATTTCTTACGCAATACCATAGAAGGTTTTTTTAGTGCATAGGTTCAACTCACTAAACCATTTTTTAAAAACAGTACGCTGAAGCTAAGGACCATAGAACGCTTTTCTAGAGCTATTTGGACAATCTTTTTCATTTGTATATTGCTGGCTACCTTAAGGTTTTTTGAGCATGATGCTGCTGTTTACAGCTTTTGCATGGGTAATTTCTTCTTTGTTCAAAAAAAGAAATATCGGTACTACTGTATGAACCTCCCCCCCCCCTCCATAGTACATGGGTTCTCTGGGTACATTGACCATGTAAGAAGCATTTTTCACCATTTTTAAGGGATTAAGGACTGTATAGGGGAAGAGGGGAAGGGCAAGTAAAGGGGCCAATTTCTAAGGAGGGCCCACTCAGGTAAAGAGAAGATCTTAAACAGAGCTTTGCCAACTGAGCTCTACCGCATAAAAAGGCTCTGGCATGCACGCTATTTTCATGCATCCAGAGTTTCTTCTCGAGTTATTTTTCTCTCAGGTATGGGTGTATGCTCATCTCAACTTCAAGCCCCCATGGCCCCTTATGGGGGCCATGGAGCTTCAGAGTTAGAGATGCGAATACAGTCTTACCTGTGAGATAAATCCGTGCAAGATTCTGGAGAAATAAATGCATTTCAGGTTTTTTTGGCCATAGTCCAGTGAGAAAAACAAGGTTAAGGACAAAAAAAGCAAAAAAAAAAATTGCACAAATGGGTTGTGGAAAAAACTGCAGGAATGCGTTGCAGAAATAACTGCCTTAATCGCAAAGGAACGGCCCAAAACGACTCGCTTTACCATTTTAGGGCAATAAAATAGGCTAGGGGTGGATGGGACACGTATTTCGCGGTTACGTTTAGTTACATTTGGGGTGGGGTATAATCCAGTAGAGTCAAAAAGTCTTTATATTGGTACTTAGATACTGAACCTGGACCATATTGGTCGCAGAGATGTAAGTTTTTTAACAATTTAACTTAACTTTAATTTAACAATTTAAACAATTTAACTAACTTAAAGGTATGATCCGGGATGGCTCTTTAATCACCTTTATAAATCGACGATTTTGGAAAGTATTTTTGCCCCTAGCCGACTTTTTTATTCAATTTGTTACGCCTGGTATTATGCTTGCTCTGTGGGTTTTTTGGACAGCTATTAAGGACAATTGTAAATTTGAATGTTCAGACTTCACATTGGTTTTAATCGAGAGCCAGCAATACAAATCGAAGGCCTCAACACACAGTAACATGTATATTTTTATATATTGCACGTAAATCAATTAAATTAGCAATCGGTTTGGACGCTCTCCTCGAGATCAAACTCGTATCCTCATCTATGCCGTGTCAATAGCCTTTCTTGTGGTAGATTTTGAATTAAAACTTTTGATGCTAATCGCTTTTATGAGTTGGTTTTCAGGTTCAAGTACCAACGGCCATAGTCTCCACACTCAGCTTGACTGTTGCTCATTTCAACTCAAATCACATTAGTAAAGTTTTTTTTAAAAATGTCGGCAATTGTCTTGATATTTTTAATCGCTCTTATTTAAGCTTATAAGATAGAGCATTTACCAGACCAAAACTTTTTATATAAGACAACTTTTTTCCATAAAAATTTAGATTTGGATTATACCAATGCAGTTAAGGCAGTTTTTTCTGTAACCCATTTGTGCAATTCTTCGCCTTTTTTTCGCCCTTTTACCATGTTTTTCTCACTGGACTATGGCAAAAAAAGTTTTGAAATGCATTTATTTTACAAAATCTTGCTTGGATTCATCTCACAGGTAAGCCTGTACTCGCATCTCTAACTCTGAAGTCCCCTTTGACCCCTTACGCGGGCCATGAAAGCTTGAAGTTAAGATGCGCACACAAACATACTTGAGAGAAAAATTACTCAAGTAGCAGCTCTGGATGAATGAAAAGAGCATGCATGGCACATCTTTTTTATGCGGTAGAGCGCAGTTGACAAAGCTATGTTCAAGGTCTTCTCTTTACCTGAGTGGGCCCTCCTTAGAAAGTGGCCCCTAACTTCCCCCTTTCCCTCCGTATACAGCCCTTACTACCTTTAAAAATGGTCAAAAATGCTTTTGATGTGGTCAGTGTACTTAGACAACCTAAGAAGATTTAGAAAACCTTTTTTTTTGGGCGGAGCTATAATACCTTCAGGGTAGGTAGTTTCTGGAAGGTAGGAAGAACAGCTGGAAAGTAAGTAAACCATTAGGGTAGACCAAGGAGGTTAAGTAGCATATGACGGTTACTTTCGTTCTAGATTGTTTACTTACCCTCAGAGAACAAAAGTAAGCATTAAATATTGCAATGCAAAAATGTAAAATAACCATCCAAAGGTTTTAAAATCTAGCCTCTTTTTTAATTAACTATTGTTTCAGTCACTTTAATATCCCTTCTAATGGGACATTTGCAACCTTTGTAAGTTATTTATTTGATATTTTAGTTTTAATTTCTGATTTAAAATCTTGTAGACTATCTGTGTCAACCATTGTAGCCAATTGTGGAGCTCTTCTAACTGCCTACTATGTGATTGTTAAAGAAGATGACTTGGATGTAGGCGACAGTCATGCCTCCATTTCTACGACTGAAGGTGTGGATGAATACCTGCTTAGCAAGCAGAGACCTAGTGTTTGCAGGTTGGAGCTTGGATATAAAGCTAGCTTCGTAGATAGCGGTGCATAAAAAAAAAGATTTTCGATTTGTGTATAGGGTTGGAACATAATTATTTGCTGTTCTTGAATGACGAAACTGAATCCTCCTATTTCCAAGGTAGCGTGTTTATTTCACATTTAAACCGTTGATGGCTATCCAGGCTTTGATGTCGCCATCAATTTTATCAAGATTATTGAAAAACTTTCCTTTCTCTGTGGAGACCAATAAAGTCACATGGAAATCAGTTAAAGATTTTGGCGGAGAGTAAGCTCCTCTAAGCTGAAAGCTTTGAGTGTTTAAAGTGGTTGGATTATCCTTCACACAATTGCTCACTGATCTCTTCGCCGTATCTTGTTCCAGGTCACGCTTTGACTGAGCTGCACTATTGCCTGTATCAAAGTCATAAATCCTGCAGTGGCGAATATGAATAGTTATAGGTGCTTTGGATAATGTTTTTGATAAAACAAGTAAATAAAGTAAAAGCTAACACAATTGTCACAAAATCTTGCGTTGGGGTTCGCAAATTCAACTGCAGATAATTATGTTCTGACGGTATAAAATAAAAAGTTTAGAAAAAATCGTTCTTGATATTGGGTTAGGGCATAATTATTTACGTATTCAAATGCGCGCGCAAAGCTAATTTTATTGGACTTGCGTCGGCTTTTTTGTTTTGTCGCCATTTTCATCAGTCCCTTAGCTATCAAAATGCGTTTTGAAGAACACATAAAGCGTCGATATATTATGCTTAATCATTTTGAGAAGAAATGGACCTCTAGACAGTTCTTCCGCAATCTCATCAAGACCTATGACAAAGATGTGATTAGCAAAAGTTCGGTGGAGAAATGGTTTTCTCGCTTCAAATTCGGAAACCAGAATGTAGAGAACAAGCAGGATTTGAACGCCATTCTGAATTTAACAAGGAAGCTCTAATGGAAACCTTAACGTTAAAGCTAGACCACCAGGATGCTGGCTGATGGTTTTGGAGTTAAATTAGCTTTGCGCGCGCATTTGAATCCATAAATAATTATGTCTCAAGCCAATACATTGTTTTTAAATTTTGCAGAAATTATCTAGCAGTTAGCCGAAGTTTTGACACCAGCTCAATGCGAACATTCTCGCGAAAAGGATCGGATTTTCCAGAAGACTATATTTTTCGTGTGGGTTCACCTTTTCAAGCCTCTTTGACTGAGGAATAAAAACTTTAGTCTTACACTGCTTCATTCTTTTTTCTAACTAAAAATAAATAAAATATTTAAACTTTATAATTTTTATTTTGTTTTTTCACAAGTCAGTAGTTTCTTTAAAGTGTCACAGCATTGCCAGTTATTTGTACTCGCTCACCCACTTCTACAAATAGTTCGCCTGCAAGACCAAAAAAATACTGTCAGAAACAATCAATTATTTGGAAGAGATATTTTTTTAGACACTAATTAAGCGACTCTACTGGATTATACCCCCTCCAAAAGTTTATAACCCCCCACCTCTCCAAAAATTAATATAGACCCCATCCCAATGTAACTGCCACAAAATACGTGTACCAACCGTTCCTCGCCATTTTTTGTGTCCTAAAAATGGTTAAGCGAGTCGTTTTGGCCCGGTCGTTTGCGGTTAAGGCAGTTTTTTCTGCAACTCATTTGTGCAATTTTTCGCCCCTTTTCCGCCCTTTTACCGTGTTTTTATCACTAAACTATGGCAAAAAAGGCCTGAAATAAATTTATTTTTCCAGATTCTTGCTCGGATTCATCTCGCAGGTAAGTAAGTCTGTGCGCACATCTATAACTCTCAAGCCCTCTTACGGGGCTTGAGAGTTACTACACGTGAGAGATAAATCACTCGAGAAGCAGCTCCGGATGCATGAAAATAGCATGCATGCCACATTTTTTTTATACGTTAGAGCCCAGTTGACAAAGCTATGTTCAAGATCTTCTCTTTACCTGGGTAGGCCCTCTTTAGAAATTGGCCTCTTAATTGTCCTTTCCCCTCCCTTATACAGCCCTTAATTCAAATAAAATGTGGTTGAGTAGCCCGCCTTACCAATTAAACATTTGTCTTAATTAAACATAGAAAGAACTGAAGTACACATCGCCAACCATCAATACCTTTATGAAATTTAAAGTTAGAAAGAGTTCACTATCTAAATTATTAATTGACGGATAAAACACAGGTTCCACTCGAACAAAAGACTGGAAAACTTAAAATAATTTTATTAGCAAAAGAAAATGAACAAGACCCGTAGTAAATACAAAATTAGTGATTAAATATTTAGACTTTGTCTAAATATTTAATCACTAATTTTGTATTTGCTACGAATTCAAATGTCATTTAAAACAAACTAGAAGAAATAGTAAGAGGGCGCTTTCTCTTCACACTTTGATTTTGCACACATCGAAACCAATTAAGCATTTCCTTTTCGGTGGTCTGTCCCATCTTAAAAATTCTCCTTTCCAACTCGTCCATCTTTTCGGGTTTCATGTTAACTTTAGAGGATTGACGAATAATCCACTCAATTCGCTGTGTAAAGGCAGTAATAAGAGCATGAGCAATTTGACGGACATTTTCACTACTAGATAGTCTGAAAATTGATCATTTAGAACATTTTTTTATTTTAGAAATGATTAGTATAGGCAAAGCAGACACGTTACTTCTGAGCAATACCGCGACATACTTTATCAAAGTACCGAAGACGAGCCTTATCGAAAAATAGCAACTAAGTGAAAATATATTTGGAGTTTTGTCAGAAAAGTAATTATGCAAGTAACCCTTTCTGAAAGGTTACGAACGCAAATGCAGTTTTTCCAAGAAAAGTGGAACATTAAACAAGACTTACTTGCAAATGTGCATTCCAAGACTGTAAAAATGTCTTTGAAAGGATTGGAAGTGTGTGTCTTGAGAGCTGGCTTTGATGGAATCCCTTCTCACCGATGAATAAGCAACCGGCACTATCATCTAATAGAAAGTTCAGCAAAATTAGTAACGTTCAGAGATCAAACCTCGCAACCAGAGTTGTATGAAAGAACAGCATGCACCATCCAAGCTGGGATTTCCACTTGCAAGCCCTTGTCCGGAATAGCACTAGGCTCTTTCTGACCAACAAGCGGAAAAAATTCTAAAAAATATGAACGCGGTAAAGCCAATATCTCAAGATTCGTATTTATACTTTATTAAACGATTTGTGCTTTATTGTACTTTATTTTTGAATTGGTGCAAAAATGCAAGAAAATGGCTGAATTTTCCAGAACTGTCTTCTGCAGCGCCTCTCCTTCTTTTGAGGAAGATTTTTAAACTTGTTTTCAGAACAATGACTTTCTTCACACTTATCAACATCATACTTTCCATGCAGCTGACCAATGTATTTGTGCAGCGTGTTTTCTCACCGTGCAAGTCTCAGTAAACGGTGCAGGGATGCTCTGCTGGTCGACACAGTCAAGTCTTTTCTCCAAGTACGAGTCAATTTTGATGTCGACTGTACTCGCGTTTACAATTTGCTCATAAAAAAAAATTTTGAGAAAAAATTCAAAATGGGTAGAACTATAATTGAAAATAAGCTTGTTTTGCGTCGATTCTTTGAAATTATTATACTTTATCCCGAATAAACTGTTGGGAGCAGAAATTAAAGGATTGTCGGACTGTATTTTATTGCAAAAAATATGAGGTATGAGCGTTGTAAAGTATCTAATGTAAAAAACCTTACCAACGGGAATTTTCTTGTCAAAAACGCATTTTACATTTGAATTGACAGCGACTATGGTGTGCAAATCAAAATATTCTTCATCTACAAATATAAATTTTGTTGGAGCTGTAGGAGTAAGAGTAGAAGCCATTAATTAATAAGGCATAAAAAGCCAATATATGTTCTAGAAATGAGCGCTTAAACTTATTCATTATTCACCTTTTCAAATTCAAATATTTCTTTCATTTTAAGACTCTTTATCGTTTAGAAAATAATTTTCGCGGAATTTTTCTTTGTAATGGTGCACACATTAGGGCCGTTTTTTTTTGATTTCTGGTTTAATGGTTTTTTGGACCTAAAAACCAGAAAACCAGAAAAGAAAAGACAGACATAGGAAACAGACAAAAAGCAAACAAAAAACTATCGGCTGAACAATGATTACTGAATCTAACACTCGAAAATAATTGCCGTATAGCCTCGATTAATCCTCCTCTCTCTCGTCACGACGGTTGGTGGTTTAAGATTTTCTTAGTTATTGAGATATGACCAAAGTCAACCACTCAGTTTTATATTCTACTCTCACCTAGCTTTTTTTTTCACGTCTGAACAACAACTCAGTCATTTATCGGAATTTTCTTTTTAGGTTTGAATTTTGAGGGTGTTTCCTTAAGCCTCCCCTGTACTTCCGCGATACACATTACGCGAAACAAGTTTAAATGGTTTTTAATGGTTTAAAATCAACAACTTTTAGTGTAGTTTTTAACCATCTTGTATACAAAATGATCAGCAAAATCTGGCGAATATTTTGGTAATGAGAGCTTTTAAAAATTTTTTAAAAAGTTAGGAATTTAGACCATTTTACGTTTGTTTCGTGAATTTTGTCTGAAAAAATCACAAAATGGCCTAAATTCGAAATATTTTTGAAGTATCTTCAAAAGCTCTTATTACCAAAATGTTTGCCAGATTCTGCTGAACATTTTGAGAACAAAATGTCCAAAACTACAAAAAATTTGTTGATTTTAAACCATTAAAAAATCATTTAAACTTGTTTCGCGTAATTTGTTTCGCCGAAGTATAGGGGAGGCTTCACTAAAGCGCCTCAAAAAATCTTAAAATATAGGTTTTTATTAAAATTTTTAAGAAAAAATTATTTCAAATGGCTGGTGCTCTGTAAATATAATGTGTGTTGTTTTTTGTGCAAATCTAGCTTACTTTATTGAAGAGGAAACCAGGGACTAGAAGAACTAGAGACATCACAATTAAACAACTTGCAAAATGTTGTGAATTTACAATTTGTACAAATATTACATTTTTGAATGGAACAAACAATATTCTTTAGCCAACATTTACAAGAGTTTGTTTCACAGCGCCTTGAATTAGTCTCTCGGCATATTGCTCATCTAGTTTAAAGTAGGTAGACACTTTGATATAGCGATCGTGAATGGTTAGTCTAAAGAGCAGAGTTAAAGGAATTTTCACAATTTTGGATGTTTACCATATTCTCTCTATTAAGATCCCTCTCGATTTTCAAAGTCTACATGAGGGATGCATTCGGTCCGAGTTCAGAATTACCGAATACCGGAATGGATAAATGATTGGAAAACCGGATACCGAATGCATTTTGGTCTATACCTTGTAGTAAAAAATATTTTGCAAAGTATATAGCTCCTATAAGTTCTAGTGATTTTGCCTCTCTAGTTTTGATTGAGCACCAAAAAATGTTTCATAATTTTCAACATTTGAAAAAAATCTCTGGGAGTATTTTTAGAGGGATAAGGTAACCCATATTTGCTGTCTGGCAATCAGAATAGACAATATAATGGAAAAACAAGTACTTGCGCCGTTTAGCTTCCTCCCAGTTTCCTTTCAACAATGGATTTTATTTGCTTTTGTCTTTGTTTGCCTTTATTTGCCATCTTCTTGTCGCAATCCCAAGTTCGAGCCGAGTGAAGAAGTCTTAAGTGATGAATGTATTCGACAAACTCATAATTTGAGTATTCTAATATCTTATATAGCTTTTTCAAAGTGATGTTCCTGCGCTCTTCCATTTCTCAACGAGGAACATCAGTAATATATCATAGAACAAGCAAGTGAAAGCAAAAAAATAGACAAAAAATAATGATATATGAAAAAATCATTTGTTGGAGAAAGTGGGTGAGGGAATGGCTAAACGGCATAAGTACCGAAAAACATAAATTATAGACTCGCGTAATTGCGGTTTTCGAAAACCATGATAATCTTTAACCATCAACATTCAAAACATTTGAACAACATACTTTGGACTTCGTAAAACAACTCCTCTCATAGTAGGCATTATTAAACCCATTTGAAGAATTTCAGTGAGCAATTTCTCCAAAAATTCAGCACCAAAAAGACCAAGATCTCCAAACTAAAAATAAAGCTTTGTGAGTTAGATAAGAAAAAATATTTAAGAAAACCGTTGATTGGTCCACATCTTTGATGCTTGCTTCCAGCAGTTTAAAATCAAGATCTCAATTTTATGATTTAATTGAAGTTAGCGTTTTACTCAGCCTACTTTCAATGGAAGCATTTCCCACAATATGTGTTTTATCTATCCACAAGTTGACATTAGAAGTCATGGTTGTTTCCGCTCTAATTACTTGTACCTTCGCCTGAGTCACATTTTTTGGATTGGCTCGCACATACACTACAAATATATTTGTATGTTTGTAGCTATTTTTTGAGCAAGAAAATGTAAAGGTTAGATATTTGCATTAAATGATTAAACTAAAAACTAAACTTCTTTTTATTGACACATTTTGAAAAAAAGTTGGCATTTTTGCTGTTTGTTCCCCCTCCCCTCTTTTTTGAAAACTGACCCTAAATCACGTCCCAAACTACAGTGCGGTGCAATACTTTAGCGCCACCCCCTTTTTTCGCTGTATGGCCACAATTTATTAGACTAATTCTCTCTTTTTTTTTACAAAAACATGCGAAAGAGCAAAAAAATGCATTTTGTTGAAAAAAAGAACTCGTTGCCTTACAAGGAAAATTTTTTTTTGGCCAAATATGAAAATTCACTGGTGCAAAACTTTAGCACCACTTATTGTTACTCGCGATTTTCGCTTGTTTTTTTCGTTTTTTTTGCACTATTCTGTTTATCTCAGATCATGGGCAAGCAAAAGAAGCTGACTGACAGTGAAAGAGGGAAAATCGACGCATTTTCACCTTTGGGTTTATCAAATCGA
>BBSZ01001707.1:2918-25447 GCA_000981365.1 Subanguina moxae | reverse complement strand
CCCCCCCCCCAAATTTTTTTTTATTAATTTTTTAATTGATTTTTTTAGTGTAATTTAATGTGCTGAGTTCAAAAGTTGAAATGAAATTGAACATAGTTTCGTTGACTGGGGCCTACCGCATAAAGAAGCTCTGGTATGCATACATGTTTTATGCATCCAGAGTCACTTCCGAGTGATTTATGTCTCAGGTATGTGTGTGTGCGCATCTCAACTTCAAGCCTCTAAGCCCCCTACGCTCCCGGAAGGGGCGTAGGAGTGATGATGATCTGCTCTGGTATACTTAAGTAGCGTCTAATTATTTTATATTGTATTTTTTTTTAATTAGTAAAAAATACAACATTTGCATCTGCGAACAAATTACAATTTGACTTTGTCTCTAGAAAATTGTGAAACTTTTATCGTGTACCCAATAAATATGGGTGTGTAAAAATATTTTTAGCGAATTAAACTAATCAAAAATTCCTTGGGTTTTTAACTGGGTTGGTTAATCGACCGTGCCCAACCCTAATTAGGAAGTTATGAGTTGTTGGTCATCCTTATATTATTTCAGCTAGTGAATGTCCGCATTTGAGAATGCTCAAATTTCGGTCTTAGACTACGCAATATTTGGCTTTAGTTTATTGATTTCTATTGGCACTGGAGTATATCACGCTATTCAGTATGTGCTTTGCAGCACATTTTTGTATCAAAAAAGTAACGAAAATGATTCTAGAAGTCGTCGCCTTGTGCAAAGAAAAGAAGGAATTAAGTGGGCAGCAAAAGAAGAGTTTCTAATAGGTGGAGGTCAAATGCCTACCATTCCTATTGCATTGAGTCTAGTCACTTCTTTTTTCTCTGGAGTTTTAATGCTTGGCTTACCAGCAGAAATTTTTGAACGAGGTCAGTCAATTTTTAAATCACCATCATCATGTTTTTAATGATCTGCTCTGGTTTGCAATAAACAATGGGTAGTACAGTCGACGCTTGATTTAACGGACCCCAAGGCACTGGGCACAGCCTTATGTTAAATCGAACGTTAGCTTGATATAAAACCCGTTTTATCGAGCGTAATTTTTATTCGTTTTTATGTTATTAGGGTTGTCGACGTGCGATTCACCGATTTTAGATACTTTTTATATTTTAGGTCTAATGATGTGGTGTTTCTTTTTCCAGTTAGATGATACGTGCTACGCAATGATGGGTCAAGTATTGAATTGAGCTGAAGAAGTTTTTAGATGCTTCGATAATGTGTTTCTTTAAATCTAGCGGAACAACACGACGCTCCTTTTTCTTACGAGTTGCCCTTTCTCTACTACAATAAGTAAATGACAACGCATTGACCAAAGGTAGAAAAAAAAATTAACGACTTTTTCACAAGAAAATATTTTAACTTCCAAAACTTGCAATAGATGGCAAATATTTCCGTGTTAGAATAATGGCATTGAAATAATTTGGACGCTACTCGGTTATAGTCCCCTGCAAAAATTGATTTTTCCAAAAGTGCTTAAAAACCATTTTTAAGTAACAATTTCGCTAAAAAGAAGCCAAAATATTAAATTAGAGGGGAATGAGGGCTGAATTGGGAGGGGAAGGGGGTCATAGGAGGCCATAGGATCCATACTAGACCAGGGCAAAAAGTGCCTCTAGATGCATTCTCTGATCAAGAGTATTGCTCGGATTCATCTCGCAGATAATTCTATGCGCACATCTCTAACTCTCAAGCCCCTTTTCCTCCTTACGGGGGGCTTGGAGTTGAGATGCACACACAAACATACCCGAGACATAAACAGAGTGACCCCTTGCTTGTCTCTTCCTTTCCCAGCCCTTCTTCCCAATAAAATATGGCTGAGTAGCTCTTTTAAAATGTGGCCCTATTATTTTCCCTTTCCATCCCCACACAGCCCTCAACCCCTTTTAAATAATCTTTTTGTTTGTGTTTTGGCATACCGTATTTTCTCTAATAGAAAGCCCCCCCCCCTAATTCAAAATCGTGTTTTTGACCAACTTTTTCTTAAGAAGTCTTAGGCAAATTACCACTCAAATTGTAGCTTATTGTTTCAGCTACAATTTGCGTGGTGACTTGCCTAAGAGTCGTCCGGAAAAAATGGGTCAAAAACACAATGCCAAAAACATGATTTTGAATTAGGCCCCCCCCCCCCTAATAGAAGGGGGGGGCCTTCTATTAGAGAAAATACGGTAAATTATTGAATAAAAATGGTTATTAGACACTTTTAGACACACTTTTGGAAAAATCGATTGGGGCGGGGGTATAACCGAATAGTGCCAAAATTTGAATGAAAATCTTGTTTGTCCGTTAAATAACAGGAACCGGACTTAGTCGTTTGTTATATCGAGTGTTTATAAAATCGAGCGTTATTCATATAATATGCTTGAATTTTCGCAGACCTTGTCGGTCGGGTATTTGAGACACCCGAATATTTCCCAACCATGTTCTGCTCTAGTTTCATTATGTTTCTCGAAGTTTTTTTGATAAATGCACATTTTTTAATTTTTTAGTTTCATTAAATTGTAAATTAACTGAGTTTATATAATTTAGGAACTCACATCTGGATGAGCTTTATCGTTGGAGGTTTGGCATCAGTCATAACTGCCATTGTTTTCTTGCCAGTCTTCTACAAAATTAAGTGCATTTGCATTCACGAGTATTTTATCCATAGGTATTTTTTTGGTTTAAACTATAAAAGTTGACTAAAATGCATAAAAACATTTTAGATATAATTCAAAACTTATTAGGCGGTCTTTTTCAGCAATTTTCTTGATCTTCAATTTAGTCTCCTTATCTGTTATTATTTATGCTCCAGCGGTATGATTGTTGGAAACAAATTTTCAAACATTACACTTTTTGTCCTACAGGTGGCTCTGTCAGAAGTCATCAATATTGATAAATGGCTTCTTGTTTTGGTAAGAACTCTTTTTCGCTTCCAATTTTTCAATGTTTGTATAGGTGTTTGGAACTACAGCAACTATCTACACCTCAGTTGGAGGACTAAAAGCGGTTGTGTGGACTGATTCATTCCAGGTTTTTAATATGTATTTTTTCATTATTTTTCATTAATACTAGTGTCCTTAGGCTTTATTTATGTATGGAGGTGTGATTGCTCTTATTTGGAATGCCTTAGAAAATGAAAAAGTCGGTGGAATGTCCAGGTATTTCAGCATTAATTTGCATAAAGAGATCTAATAAATTTGTCTATTTAACAAAAAGGCCCTAGTTTACAATTGGACGATTTTTTGCTTTGTTGTATAAAATTTGAAAATCAAAGTTGTAGATTCGACAAATATGTCATTTAAGTCTTTAAATTTTAGAGTTTTAAAACTTGGACTAGAAAATGGTCAACTGGGTGATCTTTTTCGCTTTAATCCATCTATTTTGCAGGCAAGGAATTAAAAAAATTCTTAACATAGATTCTAACGTTGAATAAAAACAGCATAAATTTAGTATAATTCTTTTTGGATCAATTTATTCAGTGGAACAATAACCTGGCTAGCCTCTTTTGGTATTAATCAGCTGTCCATACAGCATTACAACAGTGTACCGACGCTTAAGAATGCTAAGCAAATCATCTATTTCACCATTATCCCTTTTTCTGTCCTGGTCACAACAGTCTCCTTCATTGGACTACTTGTTTTGGCTTATTTCTACAATTGTAATCCATTGGAGACAGGAGAAATCAAAGAAAAGGACCATTTGACCATGTTGTTTGCTTTTAGAATACTGGGTAGGAATGAAGATTCAAGAGGAAATTAATATAAATGAATTGAAGGCACTACTCCTGGCCTCTTTGGATTGTACATAACATGTATCATGAGTGCTACCCTCAGTTCCATTTCTTCTAATTTAAGTAGCTCGGCTGCAGCTTTATACGAAGACTTTTTAAGGCAAATTGTAGAGCGCAATCTTACAGATGTGCAAGCAACTAACGTTAATAAGGTTAGAAATTATTCTGTATAAAACTTGTAAAAGAAAAAAGTAAGTTAGATAGACTATTTACCCGTTGTCTTGTATAATTACTATAAATATAGGGAAAAATAGTATTTACTAAGGCAGGAACCAGCTTTCCAAAAAACAGAAGCCAAAAACAAAAAAAACGAAGACACCTAAAAATAGAAAACAGACCAAAAAACAGAATTTTAGAGGAAATTGCATTCCCTGATTTTAAAAATTGGGGCGGGGGTATAATGCAGTACAGTCAAACCTTGATATAACGAACCTCTGGGACCAGCCAAAATGTTCGTTATGTCCAGGGTTTCGTTATATCGGGGGTTCGTTATATCAAAGGTATTTAAATCAAAACTTATTGTAGGGTTCGTTATATCGAGGTTTGACTGTATACCAAAATGTAGGCTAGATTATAAGCTACATTTTGTCATATAACATGTCCAAAAGACACCAGCAGAACATATAAACACAATGTCAGAAACACATTTTTTTGTGTACATGCGAAATTATTTTAGTTGACTGTTTTCTGTTTTGGCATTCTCTCGACGATACTTGCTTTTGCAGCTGAACGTTTGGGAGGTATACTAAGGGTAAATATTATGATTACCTGAGTAGGTCTAACAATTTAACATATTTGTAGATGTGCGCTAGTGTCTTAGGAGCCTTTTCTGGTCCTATGGTCGGTGAGTGCTTATGAAAGTATTGGATAAGTTTATTTTGATTCAGGCATATTTGTGTTGGCCATGTTCTGGCCAAAAGCAGGTGTCAAAGCGACGATGATCTCTTTCGTGGTGTCCAATATCATTATGTGCACAATCTGCACTGCCAACTACGTCTTAGATCCATACTCGAAATTGGCTCGGCCGACCAACTCAACGTATCTTTAGTATTCAAGTAGCTACCGTCAACATTCTAATAAAAAATTGACTCTTCTGTAGCCAATATACCAATATATTATAACCCCCCCCCCCCCCAAAAAAAAACATGCGCGCACAGACTTACTTGCCAGATGAATCCGAACATGATTCTGGAGAAAAAATGCATTTCAGGCCTTTTTTGCCATAGTCCAGTGAGAAAAACACGATAAGAGGGCAAAAAAATTTACAAAAGTTACAACATTAATGTTTTAAAGCAAGTCGAATGCTACAAGTTTTTGGTGCTACTCGGTTATAGCTACCAGGTCTGTATTTAGAAAAAAATTATCCTCTGCCCCCGACCCCAAAAATATTTTCCTCTGCTCCTTAAAATATTCCTCCGTCTCTGACCTCTAACTTGAAAAATGGTTGTCATGTCTTTACCCTAAATATAGCGTTATATTTCCAAGATTCTAGGGTTGTAATGGCCGCATCTCAGCCTCTAGCCTTAAAATTTTCTTTCTCCCCCTCCAGCGAAGACCGGAGGAATTGGCCTGCCCTCCGGAGGATTCCTCCGAAGGTTAGCACAGGCCTGATCCAAAGTTATTTTCGAGTTATTTATGTTTCAGGAATGTTTGTGTGCGCATCTCAACTCCAAGTCCTCCTTCACGGGGAGAAAGGGCCTGAGAGTTATAAATGCGCGCACAGACTTACTTGTGAAATGAATCCGAGCAATAATCGTGATCAGAAAATGCATCTCGAAGCACTTTTTGCCCTAGTCCAGTAAAGGAGACGGGTAAATGGCTTTTTAAAAAGAATTTCAAATAGCTTTCACCCGATGGTCTCCTATCGGATGAGGCAAAAGTTCGTACGAAAATTTAAACCTTATTTTTAATGATGAAATGTACTCTTTCCCAAGAAGTGTTTGGTACCATTTTAAAGAGCAGATAAAAAGCTTTTAAACGGTGTATAACTTTATTTCAACAAATGATCAAAATGGCCACCTTCGGCCGCAATACAGAGATGTTTTGGAAAATTATCAATTGCTTTCTTTGTCATATCCAATGGAAGACGTCAACATTCTCCTTGCAATGACCTTTGAAATCATCGATGGTTCGGTCAGGCTATGAAGTATTTGTTGAAATAAAGTTATACACCGTTTAAAAACTTTTTATCTGCTCTTTAAAATGGTGCCAAACACTTCGTTGGAAAGAGTACATTTCATCATTAAAAATAAGGTTTAAATTTTCGTACAAACTTTTTCCTTACCCGATATTATTTACTTCCCCTACCAATTGAGCCCTTATTGCCTTCTAAGTTACTATTTTGACCTCATTACACCGAAATTGTTACTTAAAAGTGGTTTTTAAGCATTTTTGGAAAGATCAATTTGGGGGAAGGTGGGGAAAGGGTTATGGGGTGATGGTTATAACCGAGTATCGTCAAAAAATTTGGTTGCTTCTGCTGCGGATCTCAAACTACTGATTTTTTTGAAAACTTTTTGGTGTTATTTCTAAGTATCTTTTTTATTCTTAAAATTGCTCAATTTTCATCCAAATATTAATTGTTTTCTAAAAACAGAAAATTTTGAGACTAGAAGGCTGCAATTACCACAACTTTACTGTTCGTCCAACACCAAATTATGATGCTTATTATGGTGATCCGAACACTTCTTACTTTGCTAGGTAACTTTTGTTTTATTTTGTATCAATTTCACCTGCTTTGCTTTTAGAATATCAATATATGCGTATCCAGGCCTTGGAATGGTAATTATGCTACTCATTGGAGTCCCATTGGTTTATGTGCTAAATGAGCCGGTTCTCAAAAATATTGCTCATTTGACTTTTTGGGGAAGGAAGTAATTCTTAATAAGACTTTATTTAAAATTTTTATGGCCTTATAACTTCAGCCTGCCATTGCCAAAGATCGACTTTGATAAATAAAGAAGAGAGTATTTGTAGATATGTTTTAAAAACCGCAGGCAATATTTAATTAGTTTTATGCTCAAGTGATATAACTTATTGCGAAATGTCTATATACTTTTTGACTAAAAGCAGGTTTTCTCTTTGCTATGATATAATATATTCAAAAACAATATTTAAAAACCCATATTTTTACAGCAAATGACAGTGCTTTGAGTCAACTTTATGCTAAAAAAACGTTTTTGATAATGTCGATTTCTCGATGTGCACGTTGCTTACGCCTGTGGACCTGGTAAAGGATAGCTAATGAAACGACAAACCTATTTGACATGAAAAACTTTGAAAAAATTGATAGTAAGGGAAGTCCTATAGAAAGGTCCACACCGCCTTTTTTTTCAGCGTAAGATGTCTTTCCTCTTTTTGTTACGCAAAGTTTAGCGTTTCAGATTAATTACAGCATGAATTTCGTAGACCCAGAAGATGAAACAATTCACACCCAAAGCACTGAGAGCAAGTGGCAGAAGTTCAAACAAGCTAATCGTGCTAGATACGGAACGCAAAAGGGTGAAATCTTCGATCAATTCATTTTGGAGTTTCTGTGGCGATCAAAATTCGGTGGGGTCAATGCTTTTTACGAATTCTGGTCTCAAGTGAAGGAAATATATGAAAATAGTGTAATATTATGATTCTAATATTGTGATTCTTTTTTGTGTTATATCGTGTAAGTTGGATAAAAGGCGGTGTGGACCTTTCTATATGAGTTCCCTAAGTAAGCAATAGAAAAATATTTAACATAGAGAAAGCCCAGAACATCAAATTTTAAGAAATATAAGAATTGGCATTATGTTGTTTTAACTGATCATCGATTCAAATTTTTTGAAGTGTGGTTGAATCGTGGCTTGACTGTGCACTTGTAGCTTAATACGAGTGCATTAAGGTTTTACGTGTTAACTACGGACATTTGTTCACTTAGTGCTTAAATGTATACATCCAAGACATACGGTATTTACTACGTTCAATTCCAGGACGGTCTATTTTTTCTGGTACAAGCTGAAAATATGATTGGCATCGGGTTTCTTTTTCTCTTCTTAGTGAGCTATCTTATCGGCTGTGCAAAAAAGAATAAGGAGAGGGCTCAAATGAGTCAAAAGGCTATTGGTTCAAAATATCATTTATCGCGTAAAGAGAGTTAAAAATTCTTCTGGGTTTTTACTTTTACTACTTACTTTTTATATTTTAGAGCAGACTCCGAAACATGCGTTGCTTGTGTCTAATAGTGCTCAGGCTGCTGTGCCGGTTACCGAGTCAAAGATTGTCGAAAAGTCTGCTGTTGATTCTTGTGCTGCGTTATCAGATGACGAAGCAAATACCGCTCTGGAAATTTCCGATGTGAAATATTCTCCAAGGCTGGTTTCTGATATGCAAATGGTTCCAGGGGTATTTTCTGTAGTCGAAGTCAATCCTGCTAATGTAAACAAATACAAGGAATCAACCATTGTTCCGATTGGTATATATTTATGCATGTATCCTCGTAATTATAATCTTAATCTTCTGTATTTAGTCAATGAAAAAGTTGTTGGTGAGCTCGTGAATCCCAAAAAGTCGAAATATTCTTTTCCTGACAATCTGAGTCTGATAGGCATAACTAATTCGAAGATTGAGCAAAGCACAATTAAAGTCACTTCTCCGAATCAAAAAATCTACAGGGCTTCGTCTCCCCCGTTCGGTCTTTCTCCCATCAACTCGGAAACGAAATCTGCATGTTCTAGTCCTGGACAAGCTAAGGTCTTATTTTTCATGTTTTTTAGTCACTGGCTTTAGCTTTGTCTCCTAGGCTAGTGCTGCCACTCCCAACCGTGCGGAGATCCTCAAAGTAGAATAATTTTAAAATTATTGGTATTACGTTTTAAAAAACATGTTTAGAATGGCATCCCTGAGCCACTTGTCATTTACGATGGTCTCAAGTAAACTGGAATTTGATATTCACAATGTTGAAACAAGTGCTCTGTCAAATATTTTCTGCCAAAAAAATTCAATCAGCTGCTATTTGTGAGCAATTAATATTTGAATAAAGATTATGTGATGTATCTTGACTTTTATTGAGTCTCATCAATTCGTTTTTGACTCGTTTCTTTTTTCGCCTAAAATTCTGCTGAGAGCTACCTTAAAGTGCTCATTTGCCGAGTAACGCGTCCCGGCTTTTTAACCGCTGCAACTGCATCGAGTTTGAAATCCACGCTGCAAGGTTTTTACTTGGTCCTAGCCTCTTGCAGTTCTCCTTCCCCATCCCCATTCTCCAATTCATGCAGAACTTCGTTGTCTTGGTCGTCGTGCATCTTCGGATTAGCCTCCTTCTCTCTTAAAATTGCGGTTTTTTTAATATACAGTGATTATACGGTTATTTTACGATGGACCCCTAAACTGCCCGTCTATCTGAGAGTCTCTGTTTATTATTATCATGTCTTCAGTATTAACTCCAAGCCACCCAGCCCTCGTCGCCCCTAGGAGAATGAGTCAGGGGTACAACCCAGTAAAGTTAGTTTTTGTATGTCAGTCATGAGTAAAAAAAAGCCCCAACTTTCTAAATTTAGCCAATATCTGGCGTCCTCCTGAGAAGACGCCTCCAAAAATTAGGAATACTCATAAGCGTCCCTCTGCACGGAAATCTTTAGTAAAAGGCGAAAGATTTTCTCGCTCAAATGCAGAGGGACCAGAGGTAACCAAGCAGTCAAAAAACAGGTATGTATGCATATCTCCCATCTATTTTGTTATGGGATGCACTTGTGAACAGACAGCTAGAGAATATTCACTCTTTAGTCTCCTCCTTTTCGTCAAACACTGTAGCAATTTTGGCGCTAATTCAAACTGCTAATTTAAAAAAATTCAAAAAATTCCCTTTTCTACATTTCTGAGGACATTTTGACTAGTTGGGAGTACCAAAATAAGACAATTTGTTCATATATAAAAAAAATTGTGATAAAAAGCAAACCAACTGTCGTTTTATCATAAATATTGCTTGTGTCCACATTCTCCTGTTCTGTTTCTCTATCTTAAATTATTCATTTATTATAGACGCCAACCCGGAGATGGCCAAACAAAGAAGAAGCACAGGCTCTGTGAATTGGGACAAACTAAAAGAAGTTAGCTTATTGTAATTATTTTGATTGATATAAAACACTAGTTTGTGGGTAACACAGTCAATGACGGCTGTATGTTAACTTTCGGTCCCAAATAGTTCTCTTATATCGAGAGTCGACTGTACTGTATTATACTATAGCATAGCGGTCTGGCTATCTTGTAAAAATCTGCATTGTTAAAACCTCTTCTCTTTGCAGGAGATCAGACTAGAAAACCAGTGCAAAATTCCTATCAAAAAGCACAAGAAAATGTTCAAAAAAGAGAGCAAAAGTAGCTCTAGTCAACCCATCGAACACAACAAGTGGAAGAAACGACGGGAGCAAATTGCTATACTCAAACTAGAGGCTAAACAAAAAGGGTAGGCTTGTTTACATTCAAAAATTCTATCTTTTGGTTAGAACTGGTAAAATTCCAGAAACCCAGTTTACACTGCTTCTGCCACCAAAATAATGGACAAGTCGCTGATCACCCCCACTTTAGCCATGGACTGTGAATATGTGGGGGTGGGCTATGAAGGCAGGGACAACTGTCTGGTCTCTTTTTTTACTTTAATGACTTTGTTAGTTGGTGGTCAGTTATGCGTTAAAGACTTTGAATTTCTTCGGATGGCTATTGCTACTATTACGTTTAATCACTATTACAAGTTGGCACACAAAAACTAAAGTATTTTTTGGAAAGTTTGTCTATGCGGCTCTTCGCCCGTTGATTTTCTTTCTAGCTTCTATTTGTGCCACCTATACTTATTATTACTATTTTAGGCTAGAGTCTCCATAGTCAATATCGATGGCAAATGTGTATATGACAAGTTTGTAAAGCCCACAGAAGAAGTGACTGACTACCGCACACATGTCAGTGGGATCCGCTATGGAGATGTAGTCAACGGTAAGAAATATCGACTCTGCTGTATTATATCCACCCGCTCACAAAAAAATGCCGAGCGGCAACAAAAGTATTAACGGGCGGGGCAAAAAACACCGAATTTTATACGGCCAGTGCTTCGCCGTGAATTTCAATCCACAATCTACCGGGTGGAGCAATTTTTTCTTAAAAGCTATGTTTAAGACCTTCTCTTTATTGAGTGGGCCTTGCTATAATACAGTAGTACCGAAAAAGTTTTTACTTTTTAGGAGAAGTTTTCCAAAATGTGCAGCAAGAGGTGAAGAAGATTTTGGCTGGTAAAGTAGTAGTTGGACACTCTATTCACAACGATTTTAAGGTGATTTTGATAGTGAATCAAAAATATTGACCATTTTGTTCACAGGTGCTGGGACTGACTCATCCCGCCCGACTGATTAGAGATACAGCCAGGTACAAGCCTTTAAGGAAAATGGCGGACAACATCACTTCCATGCCTTCTCTCAAACACTTGGCCAACCACCTACTGGGCGTTCAAATCCAACAAGGCGAACATGACAGTGTAGCAGATGCTAAGACAGCTTTGAGAATATACTTGTTGCATAGGAAAAAGTGGGAGGAGGACATAAAGAAGAATCAGAACAAGCAGATCAAATAAATTGGGTGGACGAAATCGGACGCCACTCGGTTGTAGGGATAGGGCTGTATAGGAGGGGCAATGACCGAGTAGGTGCGATT
This sequence comes from Subanguina moxae, assembly GCA_000981365.1. Taxonomy (NCBI): domain Eukaryota; kingdom Metazoa; phylum Nematoda; class Chromadorea; order Rhabditida; family Anguinidae; genus Subanguina; species Subanguina moxae. Next base: position 14,000 of record BBSZ01001707.1, on the reverse strand, counting down.
TTTTAAAGAGGGCGGAGGGAGTATCACCGAGTAGCGTCCGAAATTGTTTTATTGTTGAGTTTGGTCAAATAAAGTAAATAGACGATCTATCCTAGGGTACAACAAAATATTTGGCCTTAGTAATGCATCCGCCTTCCTCAATTTGCCGTCACTTGGCGACACGGCTATTTGAGTATGAGTCATACTCAAAGCGTATAATATAACTGAGGTGTTTAGCTCATGGTCGACTTTCAAAACAAAGCCACCCGCTCCCGCTTGTGTTCAGTCTCTAATCAAAATTTTATTGTCAACTTTTCCTCATCAAAAAGCAAGAACACACCAAAAACAGAGCTCAGAAAAATGATGGAAGAGAAGAAAAGCAATTTTCTTTATTTTTGGTAAACAAAACAAAAACAAGTCAACAGAAAAGGGTAGTAACGAGTAGTGGGAACTTGGGTGTGTGGAAATTTTTGATTAAAGAAAGCAAAACTATTAGGTTGGCGGATAAGTTACCCGACTGATATGAAAATTCAATTTTTCATTGAGCACAATATGAATTTAACAACATAAAATTAATAATCAAAGTGTTCTCCTTAGAATCACTTTCTGCAATTGTTCGTCAAGTTTATGGATTACACGGTGGTGCCACTCTCGATCCTCAGAAGAAATAAACTCTGAAAGTGATTCGTACATTTCTTCGTAGGTTTCGAACCTTTTTCCTGAACAAACCTTTCAATAATCAAGATCGAAAATCATAAGAATAGCCTCGCAGCCAATGTTCTAATGATCTGAACAGGTAGAAGTCACTAGGAGCCATGTTGGGGCTATAAGGCGGGTGTTCCAGATGTTCTCAGCCAAAATTTGCAATCTTTGTAAGCGTTTCTCTAGATCTGTGGGGCCTGGCATTGTCGTCAAGGAAAATCACTGGAATTCGTTGGTTTTGAAGGGTGCAGTGGGTTCCACGCAAGTAATCACAATACACTGTAGTATCCACGGCTTCTGTCGGCTCCAATAGTCGCCAAAAAATCACTCCACGTCTGTCCCACTAGACCAAAAGCATGGATTTTTTGAGAGAGCGAGCTGAGAGAGACCGTGGATACTACATACTTGCGTGGAACCCGCCGCGCCCTTCAAAAGCGACGAATTTGAGTGATTTTCCTTGACGACGATGCCAGGCCCCACAAATATAGAGAAACGCTTACAAAGATTGCAAATTTTGGCTGGGAACACCGGGAACACCCGCCTTATAGCTCCGACATAGCTTCTAGTGGCTTCTACCTGTTCAGATCACTAGAACATCGGCTGCGAGGCTATTCTTATGATTTTCGATCTTGATTATTGAACGGTTTGTTCAGGAAAAAGGTTCGAAACCTACGATGAAATGCACGAATCACTTACAAAATTCTTTGCTTCTAAGAATCCAGAGTGGTACCACCGTGCAACCCATAAACTTGAAGAACAATGACAGAAAGTGACTCTAAGGAGAATACTTTTGATTATTAATTTAATGTTGTTAAATTCATATTGTGCTCAATGAAAAATGGGATTTTAATATCAGTCAGGAAACTGATCCGCCAACCTAGTAGTAGTTATTGATAATTTGGGTAGATGTAGATGGTTGATTGTAGACAGTCTAACGAGAGCTCTTGGGGCAGTCGCGACTCATGTGACCAGACTCCTGGCAGTTGTAGCATTTGCGATCACCACCACCGCGAGACTGATTATCAGGGCAATCACGGGAGATGTGGCCACTGCCTCCACCTAAAGCAAGTATTCTGAGTAAGAGTCAGTTTTTGCCAACTGTCTACAAAATGCAGCTTACAGTTGTAGCACTTGCCACTGCTGCCACGGTCTCGATCTCGACCACCTCCATCTCGGCGATCATCCCGACGGTCTCGGCCACCTCCTCGATCATCTCGACCTCCACCGTTGCACTCTCTGAAAATTTGGGCAGTGAATTTTGACTGGAGTAGAGACAAGCAAGGCACAGAATTAAACTTTTATGGGCATATGACAATAGAGTCGTTATTCTCATCTTCTTATATTCAAGTCACCACTCAAGTCATACCATAAAGAGTTTTAACTACATTTTGAGTGGTAACTTTGGCTAAGAGAAGAGTTCTCAAGGCCATTGCAAAAGGACAACATCAAAGATAGAGAGGAGAGTCAGAATTTTTATGTGCCTACCGAGCAAAGTGACCATATCCACCACAACTGTAGCACTTGCTACCACCACCTCCGCCATCCCGTCCACCTCCATCACGGTCTCGGCCTCCTCGATAGCCGCCTGCAAATTAAGCTTTTTTTATTAAATAATAACACAATCAACTAGTCAAAATACCTCCATCACGTCCCTGCGAGTCACTGCACTCGCGGGCAAAATGCCCGCTTTTGCCACAACTGTAGCAAGTAGAGCCTAAAAAGAAGGTAATTTATATTGGCAAGCAAGTAACTTTTCATAATCCTGCTTTTCGATTAGGATTTCTGAGAACATTTTGACTACTGGGAGGGCTCAGAATAAAAAAATAATCTTGAAAATGGCTTAAAAAGGCAATATACTTACTTGATCCTCCCCGGCCACCACCTCCGCCACCTCGTCGGTCATCACCACCTCCGTTTGGACACTCGCGGGCAAAATGACCTGTCTCATGACAGCGATAGCATTCCGTTGATCCACTCATCCTTGCTGCTTCTCCACTAATTCTCCTGAACTGTACTCAACTTCAACAACACAACTCAAGAACAACAAGCAGCCGACAGCCAACTCAGCTTAAGCTCAACCCCTCCTCACTCACACACACTCCTCTACCCCAACACAACAACAACCCAAAACCGGATCTAGAATAAAACCAAAGTTTTATTACGACAAATGAGTCACAACAAAATTATATGTTTTAATATTCAGGCAAATAATAACAGGCTAAAGAGTAGGATTGGCAATTGGAATCCATATGGCAAATGGTAGTAGGCCATAGGGTTGTCGGCTCTTTTGGCCGAAAATCTCGGCCGACCGATAACCCCAGGATCTTTTTTTGGATCTTTTTTTATATGGTATCAACTAAGCAAGTTTTGAAAATTCTGGTTGCAGATTCAGATTCCTGAGAGAGTTTCTCAGAATAAAAAATCCATATCTCAGCTGCTTTTTTAATAAGTCATTCCATTTTTTCAACGTGTAGCTGCATTTGTTGCTTCTAATCAGGTGTTAACTGACTCGATGTTGTCAAAAAAGAGTTAGAAAAAAGGTATTTGACGGGGTATAAGCCTTTGTTGCATTTAAATACCTTTTTTTCCTACTTATTTCAGCAATATTGAGTGAACTGACATCTCATTAGTAAGAAGAGATCCAGCGCTACACGCTGAGAAATATTAGAAAAAATTGTTGAAAAACAGCTGGGATAATTAAACTTTGAATATTTGACGGGGTAAACAATTAACTTGATGGGGTAAATGACTAATTTGACGGAACATTTCAATTTGATTTCTTTAAAAAAGAAGAAAAGAGGAGAACCTAGTGTTCTATTTCTTGTTATTAAGAAGAAAAAAAAAAGAATTAACCACCAAAATTTGGGCTGAAAATAACAGTAAATAAGAGAGATAAGAAATAAAATTGAGTGGAAAAAAGATGGCGGGAGAGATGGGAAAAGTGCGCAAGTTGGCACTACTCGGCTGCCCTTTGCAATGATTGGGCAGCTAAGTAGCTGGGCTGCTACTCAGCCCATATGGCCATGACTGGCAGAGAGATGATGTTCAAGCAGCCATCCTTGCCTTTGCCCTTTGAACATGATTTTTGAATGTTGCCACAATTTGCGGGAATTTGAAAAAGGATGATTTGAAATTTAATATCTGGATTCTAGCTGTCACACACCTTCATTTCCTATGTTTAGCTGATATTTGGGGTGGTAGTAACTTTTTTGACTCTACTAGATCATAACCCCTCCCAAACAAACGTATAAATTTTACATCTAAATTCCTACATTTGCAGAAACCTTACCATGGAAGAAGACTACGGCATAGAAAAGGCAATAGCCATTCCCGCTCTCGGACACTACCCTCGTGAGCCCATTACAACTGGAGTAAGCCTTTTGTCTTTAGACACTCACTCTAAATGATAGTCAATCATTTTAGACTACTCTAATTGCTGTTGAGTATGATGAGGGTGTGGTGGTGGGCACCGACTCTAGAACCTCTGCTGGGTGAGCTAGTTATTGTAGTTTTTTAAAGAAAAATGTTGATTGCACGCTTTGTATGTCTTGGCTAAACCTTTTCTATATTCCAGTTCATTCATTGCTAGTCGATGCACCGACAAGATTACTCCCATCACTAAGAACATAGTGGTGTGCCGCGCAGGCAGTGCTGCTGACACCCAAGCCATCGCTGATATTGTCAGCTATTATGTGGAAACTTACTCGTCAGTTTTTTTCCTTTATCGAGATTTTGGCTCTACTGTGATACTGGTTCAGTATCCAAATGGCCTAATATCATTTTTCCCAACCTTTATTTATTTTTATCACTTTCTATTGCTTTGCAGAATGATAGAGGGAGAGAAGGTGAGTGTAGAGCGCACCACCCAGATCTTCCGCAGCTTCCTTTACAACTACCGCGACCAAATGTCTGCTACTGTTCTGGTGGCTGGATACGATCAAAAGCTGGGTGGACAGGTCGACTGTTGATTTTCTACAACTGACAGAAACAATACTAAAAAAAGGTTTTTGCTACAGATATATGCGATTGCACCCGGTGGTTTCGTCACTCGCCAGCACTTCACAGCCAGTGGCAGTGGAAGCACCTTTGTGACTGGTTTCTTGGACCAGAGCTGGAAAACCAACATGAATTTAGAGGAAGCCAAACAGGTAAATCCAAAAAACTTCTCTGTGACAAGGGCATGTTATATACCAAAAGGTAGCCTAAATCCTAACCTACATTTTGGTATGTGATATGCCCAGGAGCCACCCACAAAATATAGTTCAAAAATACAATGTCTGATTATGCATGAAGCCAATATAACTGGATATTGATCCCTCACTTTGCAGTTGGTCAAGATGGCAGTGGGTCTGGCAATTATGCGGGATGGATCTTCGGGTGGTGTTATCCGTCTGGCTGTGGTCAACAAGGCTGGCACTGAGCGACTGGTGGGTGCTAGTGTTGGCTGCAAATTCAACTTTTTTTTCCTTTGCAGCTCATTCGTCCAGACACCAATCTGTTCCCAAAAGTTGTAGAGCCGCTGGCATACCCCTCCTTCCCCCAGCACATTCACAAACAAATAGAGGAGAGTGTCCCTAAGGCTTGAAATGTGGACAGGCAACAGTTGGATCATAATTTTGTTTCTGTCTATACTTTCCCAATAAATTCTCTTGATTTTGTTTGGAATATATAGTACCGTATTATCTAGAACCACCACCACCATAATTCAAAATCTTGTTTTTGGCATTGTGTTTCCAACCTACTTTTTGGAGACAACTCCCAAGCAAGTTACCACCTCGCCACTTTATAAGGAGGAACCACTCAAGAAAAGAGTAGATCTCGAACAGTTTCCCTTACAGACTTGCATAGCGCATAAAAAAGCTCTGGCATGCATGCTATTGTTTTATGCATCCAGGGCTTTTTCTTTAGTGATTTATGTCTTAAGCCTCAACTCCAGGCAACCCAGCTCTCGTCGCCGCCGTAAAAGAGCGAAGGAGAATGAATCCGGGGTATAATCCAGTAGTCAGTTTTTTATGTGTCAGTTAAGGAATTAAAAGAGCCCCAACTTTCTAAAGTCAGCCATTATTTGGCGTCCTCCTAAGAAGACGCCTCCAAAAATTAGGAATACTCATAAGCGTCCCTCTGCACGGAAATCTTTAGTAAAAGGCGAAAGATTTTCTCGCTCAAATGCAGAGGGACCAGAGGTAACCAAGCAGTCAAAAAGCAGGTATATATGTATATCTCCCATCTATTTTGTTATGGGGTGCACTTGTGAACAGACAGCTAGAGAATATTCACTCTTCATTACTGCTCAACGAAGGCAACATTTCGCAGTGCCAAGCTGCTGAAAAATTCCACCTTAGTCAGAGAATAATCCACAGCTCTCTGCGAAAGCTAAAAATTGAGGCCCGCAAAAAAGAGCGCATTCCTCACGGCACTGAACAGCAAATTTCAGACCCCAAAACTCTGTATAGACAACTTTACAGAAAATTTTCAAACTTCTCATGGATCATCGACGACAAATCTCCGGCATAAGCCCGTCCCATTGTCGATTTCTTGTCAATTCTGAAAAGTAGAGTCTGGCTAATGGTTGGAAAGCCGAAAACATCCGGCAGCTCACCAATCGCACCAAGTTAGCTTGAAGCAAACGCCGCTGGAGATTGTACAGCAGTTGATGGAGAGCACAAAGAAAAAGACTGATCAAATTTGCAGAAATTTTTATTTCTTTTCTGGCTAAATTACACTATACCCCCAGCACTCGATTGCACCGTACGCCCAACACTTACTATACTGTTTAATAACATTACTATTTATACACCATAAAAAACAGAGGAGAAGTGAGTTCTCGTGACCCAGTTTCTGAGTTTCGAGAGATTCTCTTTTTGAGGTTTAGATTTTTCTTTGCGAGGTTTCGATTCCTAGTTGGGTTGTGTACATTAACATTTTATTCAAAATTTCGGCCAAGTGCAATCAAGTGCTGGGGGTATAGTGTAAGTGCTCCCTTCTTTTTACAATAGATTAAGTCCTGCTACGAATATTGCAGAATATTGCAATCCATTTTTTTCATAGTTTATTTTCGTTGTTTTTCTCTCTTCAATTTTTCAGGAAGTTCAGTTTTTTTAACGACCTAGAAATGTTACTTTGTTGACGTCCTAGTTTCAATTTCACATTTTCCTTTCTAAATTCAATCATATCACTTGATAGTGAAGTTGTTGGTTGCAATCCTTTCGAATTATTTTCCACAAACTTTACAATGTCGTCTAAATTTTCTGTTAATTTAAGTAAATTTTATATGGAACAAAGGGGTGAGTGGCTGGTTAGGCCACTTGTTTAATTTTTTCTTGAAAATGTTGGTAAAATTGTCAAGAATTTTTGGTGCTACTCGGTTATAACTAGAGCTGGCAACGGGACGGGATTCCGTATGGGATAGTAATGTAGTGCAAATTTTTGCTGTAATTACCTGCTTCTGCATTCTGCTTAAACTTTTCCCAAATATTCTTGTCTTCTTGAAACCATGGCTGTTGTAATATACCTTGATAACTTAAAATTTTTTTTCCTAGCCTTTCATAACGGTCGACAATTAATAAGCTTTGGATTAATTTTCTGGCATCACCCGTGACACTGGAATTTTCAGGAAATGAGTACTAAATTGGTTAAACATTAACACTTTAAAGCATATGTACACACGAAATTTACTTGATAATTTGGCTCCTCATTCAGGTTTTCGGTGTTAACCTCTTGTCTGGAAAAAGGAAGTCTGCCGAATAACATTCTGTACATCAGCACGCCAAATGCCCACCAGTCAGCACAATAAGAATAAGACTTAAATTTATAGAGAATTCGTCGCTACTGAGATATTGGGTTGTATAACAAAATAAAACTATTACACCACAAGGGATAAAGGGGAGGGGGAGAAGTGGATAAAAATTCAGGCTTGTATTGGAATGTTAGTAGTGTTAGTCAATAAAAAAAACATTCTATCCTATTCATTTTTACTTTTGTGAGCTTTCACTAAAAGCCACAAGTGGGGGCCTATCCGTGGATCGAACACGTGGCCTCTCGCACTCAAAGCGAGAATCATACCACTAGACTATAGCTGGGATGGCTCTATGCGAGAAATAAATGACTGGAGAGCAAACTGTAAGCTTGTCATAAGTCACAGTGTTGCCTGCAGGCTGCAGCAACTTATGGAAATTCTGCATGAAGACAAATTTTGTGTAAATTTTGAAGCATGTTTTAAGTTATTTTAAGTGATTTTGAGAACAAAGTACCTCTTTGCGAAAAATTTCTGGACTTATGTATGATTTTGATCCTTGATGTGCACAGGACCATTCTCCACAAGTTGTAAGACCAAAATCAACCAACTAAATTGATACAAAAGTGTAGCTATTTTAAGGCCCAGTCGAGACTCGATAAGCGCACACCCTCTGGTAAAACTCGACATTATGTTTGTGACCCAGCCTTATGTTTTATCATAAGAAATACCTTGATTCTTCCAGTGAAAGAAGTAGCACTTCTGGGTTCTTTAAAGTCTTTTATTGTTGTTCTCTTTTCCATTATAATATTTTCTGGTTTCAAGTCTCCATAGATCATTTCATTTTCATGCAACCAATTCAAGCCTTCCGCTACCTGACGCAACAACAAGCGAGCTAACCTTTCATTCATACGTTTTCCTTTTAATACATCCGACAAATCATATCCATCCACATATTCCATCACAATTCGATAGACTTTCTTTTCAGTATAAGGTATGGTAAAAGGGCTTTCTACCTTAAAAAGTGCAAGTGTAAAAGTCAGCTATGTTTAAAACTTTAATTAAAAGTTAAACACAGGGAAGGGGGTGTTCAGGGGGTTCACCAGGTCTACAGGGTTTGGGGGATTTAAAAGGTCTAGGTCTTACAATGGATTCAATGGGCATTTCAGCAACGCTGAAGTGTTGTCCTAGGCTCAGACCAAACGCGAAGCGTTTTTTAGCCACTCTCAGCTAGCCTGACGAGGAGAGGCCAGAGATGGAGGAAAAAATATTTTAGAGATGTATGCCGGAGGCGGAGGACAATTTTTTTCTTAACACAGGCCTGCAAAACTACCTACAGCCAAGTAAAAGTAGGTACCGTATAACCTCTACTAATCCTCTCCCCTCTCTCATCACGAGGGTCGGTGGTCAACATTTTTTTACGGCTCAACCACCTGACATTATACTCAAAAATGTAGCTGAGATTCAGGGCTACATTTTTGAGTGTGGTGTTAGTACCCAATTGTGGGGTGATTGAGCCGTAAAAAATGGTCGACCACCGACCGTTGTGACAAGAGAGGGGGGAGGATTGATAAAGGTTATACGGTAATTTTATTTAAAAAAATTAAAATTGTAGACAAAAGTGTGGGTAATTATCCCTTTACTCTCGTAAAGGGCATAGTCTCTTAGCTAGCTTAGTCTCCTGTCGCTTAGTTACAAACAGATATGAAATTGATAGAGAGAAATAAATTACCTGATCTGTGGCAAGCGGCTTTACAATGTAAGGACATGGCTTTTGGCTTTTACCCCTCTCATTAATTTTATTAAAATTTTCTCTTATTTTGGAACAGACTTCAATCTCGTTTTGACTACATGTGTCCTCCACATTCATTACTTTCATGGCATAAAAGTGATCTGCCGTTTTATTTCGGGCTGAAGGCTTAACCTCCACCTTCCACACCTTTCCAAAACCACCTTCTCCCAACAATTGAGTGCCGGCGACATCCTCAAAATCGTCTGGAGTTAAGGGCTTGCTCTGGTCTGGGTTTTGCGTTTGTGTTTTATTTTTTCCTTTGAATAATTCCACTGATTTTTGCAGTGGCTTCAACACATTCGTATTTAATATGTTAAAACGCTTTTCTTTATGTAGAAACTTCTTGATATTATCGATGTGTTGTTTTATACTTCCATCAGATGACAAAGTATTTTCCATTGGCTTTAACAATAATTTTATTAATTCTTTTGCTTGATAAGAAATTGGTAGCACAAACGGAAAATTTAACTGAAAATAGGTTATGTATTCTAACTTAGTTTATAAAAAATATTGACGCTACTCAGTTATACCCTCCACCAAAAATCAAGTTTTTGCAAAAGTGCTTAGAAACCATATTCATGTAATGATTTCGCTAAAAAGAGGTCAAAATAGTAACTTAGAGGAGAATAGGGGCTGAATTGGGAGGGGAAGGGAGTCATAGAGGCCACTAATTTGAAAGACCATTCACGTGTCTCCCTTACTGAACCAGGGCAAAAAGTGCCTCTAGATGCATTTTCTGATCTAGAGTATTGCTCGGATTCATCTCGCAGGTAAGTCTGTGCACGCATCTCTAATTCTCAAGCCCCCCTTACAGGGGCGACGGGGGCTTGGAGTTGAGATGAGCACATAAGCATACCTGAGACATAAATCACTTGAGAACAAACTCTGGATACATGAAAATAGCATGCATACCAGAGCTTCTTTATGCAGTAGGTCCCTGCAAGGGAAGCTATGTTCAGATCTTCTCTTTGTGGCCCCTTACTTGTCCCTTCCCCTACCTTCTACAGCCTTTCTTCTCAATAAAAATTTGGTTGAGTAGGCTTTTTACAAAGTGGCTCTATAACCGAGTATGTCTGAGGATTGGGGGTGGAGGGTATAACCGAGTAGCGCCAAAATATTAATACATACACCGGTTTTTGCAGAAGCAAGTATAGTTCTTTTTACACTTTCGGTATTGTACCGTTGAACCTTTTTTTCTAAGTTAAAAGGATCTCTTCCAAGCAATAAGGTGTACATTAACTTTCCTAACTCCCACCAATCATAAAAGTAAACCTGAAAATTTGGTTGCAAACAAAAAGGGTTTCAGTTTTCAAAATTAGATAAATAAGTTTAGTCTTTTTGTCTCCAGTAATATCCAGACCTATAGAGATGGGAAAGGAAAAAAAATAATTTTCAAATATTTTTGCACCAGTTAGACAACAGCTAAGACTGAGAAGATTCAAGAGAGTACAGAGACTCAAAATTACTCGGGTCCTCAAAATTACTTACTTTAATTGCCCTGACATTTTTGAGTCGTTGTTCAAAAAGAAGGAACTTGTGATACAAACTAGTACAATGGATTTTCAAATACAGGAAAATGTATGTACAGTCGAGTATCGAATTAGGGCACCCTCGTAATAATGCACCCTTTGGAATAGTGCACTCCTAGGCGGGTCCCGAGGCTCGGCGTTAATTCGAGGCTCGACTGTGGTAAAGTTTATTTTAGTTTAATCTCACAAATAAAGGTTTTTACATACCACTTCGTGTGCGCGTTCTTCAAAATACTCAGAGAAGCCAAAGTCGATCAACTGCAATATTGGAGGATATAACCGAGTAGGTCTGAGGGTTGGGGAGGGGTATAACCAAGTAAGTCTGAGAATCCGGGGGGGGGGGGGGG